>JARJEB010026101.1:0-11159 GCA_030264535.1 Liometoxenus newtonarum
CGGACAGTTCGGAACTAGTTTGGTACGTTGTTGGAACAAGCCTATGATCTCCACCACATTTTTTTAACTTTTACTTTAACTCCTTAGAAAAGTTACTTACAAAGAAATACAGCTTATGCCTTCACGACCCCAATGTGAGATTTACACTAAAGTAACGTTCTCGAACGCAACTCAGAGCAACGCTGTTCTGTCGGGACGACAGATTTAATAGCCTGTACATGCGCGTAGCCGCGCGGAAGCATGTATTCGCGCCAAATTTAACCAAACATTCACTCAGCACTCACCAAACCACTCGAGACACCACTTTCCTGTTGTTTTCACTTGTGCGTTGGTTGCTTTATAGCAGAAAGTTATAACTAATATTACAAACAAGTGAATATTTGTTATTAAAATGGAAGGTTTTGATGATGGTGGTGTTTTCTACAGTGATAATTTCACTGGGGATGCTACAACTTCAGAAAATATTAATTTGCAAGCTGTAAAGAAGAAGTTCAAAGAGTTCATCAGACAATTTCACAGTGATAATTTCAATTACAAATACAGGTAGAATACAATCCAAATCATTTATTGGTTTAATTAATATTTGTATTACCGTTCAAAGGGACACTTTGAAGAGAAATTATACACTCCACCAATACCATTTGGATGTTAACATTGAAGATTTAGCAAGTTTTGATGAAACCTTAGCTGAAAAAGTTAACAAACTACCGGCAGAACATCTCCCAATATTTGAGGAATCAGCGCGGGAAGTTGCCGATGAGCTTACTGCTCCAAGGCCTCTGGGCGAGGAGCAGATTCAAGATATTCAAATTACGTTGAATTCTGATAGTAACCCAGCTCATTTGAGAGCTATGACTGTAAGTTAGACTGTTTTGAATTGAATTTGTTTTAAATTTGTTTCTCTTTTATAGTCTGATGTTGTCTCAAAACTTGTAAAGATCGCCGGCATTATTGTCAGTGCTTCGGGAATCAGAGCAAAGGCAACGAAAATTGCCATTCAATGCCGATCCTGCAGCAATGTCATCCCCAACTTGCCAATTAAGCCTGGCCTAGAAGGATATGTCATGCCCAGGAAGTGCAACACGTAAATATTCAACTATTTAAAGTTGGAAGTGATTTCTAATGATTTTGCCTCTTTTCAGGGAACAAGCTGGTCGTCCCCAATGTCCAATGGACCCTTACTTTATAATCCCTGATAAGTGTCACTGCGTTGACTTCCAAGTTCTCAAACTTCAAGAGCTACCTGACGGCGTTCCCCAGGGTGAGATCCCGAGACATTTAAGTTTGTATTGCGACCGGTATTTGTGTGAACGAGTCGTGCCCGGCAACCGAGTCTTCATTCTTGGTATTTATTCAATTAAGAAAGTGGGAAAGCCATCCAGGGTAGATATACATATGTCGATGTATCATTTAATAATTATTACTTTGATATAATTTGCTTTGCAGCGTGATAATCGCGAGAAATCTAGCACAGGCGTCCGTGCCCCTTACATGCGCGTCGTGGGAATTCAAGTTGATCACGAAGGCCTTGGTCGCTCAGGAGCTGCCTGCGTTACAGCCGAAGAAGAAGATTTGTTCAGACGTATGGCTGCCTCCCCGAATATTTACGATAGATTGGCACAAAGCATTGCACCGTCTATTTTCGGAGCTTTGGATATTAAGAAAGCCATTGCTTGTTTGCTACTTGGCGGCTCCCGCAAGAAGTTACCCGATGGTTTGACACGAAGAGGAGATATTAATGTGTTATTGCTTGGTGATCCCGGTACAGCAAAGTCGCAATTGCTAAAGTTTGTTGAACGCGTCGCGCCGATTGCTATTTATACTTCAGGAAAAGGGAGTTCTGCAGCTGGTCTAACTGCTTCGGTTATGCGAGATCCGTCATCGGTTAGTAGATCGAATTAATTTAAATTAATCCATTACAACTTGAACATTTACAGAGAAATTTTATTATGGAAGGAGGTGCCATGGTATTAGCCGATGGCGGTGTCGTTTGCATCGATGAATTCGACAAAATGAGGGAGGATGATCGTGTGGCTATACACGAAGCTATGGAACAACAAACCATTTCAATTGCTAAAGCTGGCATCACCACAACACTAAATTCTCGTTGTTCTGTCTTAGCTGCTGCTAACAGTGTCTTTGGTCGTTGGGATGAGATCAAAGGGGAAGATAATATTGATTTCTTACCAACAATTCTTTCTCGTTTTGATATGATTTTCATTGTCAGAGATGAACATGATCAACAACGAGATAAAACGTTGGCTAGACACATTATGGGTGTTCACATAAACTCTGCACAAGGCACAAATGAACCGAAAGAAGGCGAACTATCACTAGAACTGATCAAGAAATATATCAACTATTGCCGCACGTAAGTAACCAAAATAAACTTTGAAAGTAAAGATCATTTAACTTAACTATTTAACTTAACATCAATTCTTAGACGTTGTGGACCGAGACTTAATGCGGAAGCAGGCGACAAGTTGAAACGTCGTTATGTATTGATGCGATCAGGTGCTTTACAACACGAAAAACAAGTGGAAAAGAAGAATTCCATTCCAATCACCGTGCGTCAATTGGAAGCTGTTATTCGTGTATCGGAAAGTTTAGCAAAAATGCAACTATTGCCATTCGCTACAGAAACGCATGTAGACGAAGCATTAAGGCTTTTCCAGGTGTCTACCTTGGATGCAGCAATGAGTGGCAATTTAGCTGGAGCCGAAGGGTTTACAACAGAAGAAGAACACGAGATGTTAGTACGCGTTGAAAAGCAATTGAAACGTCGTTTTTCCATTGGCACTCAAGTTTCAGTACAGAATATTCTGCAAGACTTTGTCCAACAACAGTATCCTGAAGGTGTTGTGCGTAAAGTTATTTCTACCATGATCAGACGCGGTCAATTACAGCACCGCATGAATCGTCTGATGTTGTACCGTTTAAGTTAATTTCAAGAAGTTGTTCAACAACAGTATGCTGAAGGTGTTCTGCGTAAAATTATTTCTACCATGATCAGCACAGCATGAATCGTCACATATTTGAAACAGCGAAACAGAAATTGTAATCAATAATAAAATTTTTAATACGTAGTTAAGTACACTAACCTTTTTTGGTTAATAAACTATCATTTTTTCCTAAAAGGGTACTCAGGATGGTTTTCAACTCCTTTAAAGAACAAAAAGTCGAATATCCTTCCTTTGTCACCTTTATCCAGTGCATTCAGTTTTGTCATCTCTTCTTGAGTTAATTCGAAGTCGAATAATGAAATATTTTGTTTAAGTCTTTCAGGGTTGACAGATTTTGGTATTACGATGACACCTTTTTGAATTAGATGTCGGAGAAGCACTTGTCCTGCAGTTCGATCTATTTTCGACGCAATTTCGTTCACTGTTGGGTCTTTTAATAATTCAGGTACTTCATGTCTGAAACATCACACAGTTTTTAATAAAGAGAATTAAAATTTGTTTGGTATATTATTTACATGTGATTGTATTTGTCGTGAAAATGACTTTGTGCAGAGGGACTTCCCAAAGGCGCATAAGCAGTGACAGCAATATTTAATTCACGACATGCATCCAACAGTGCTTGTTGTTGATTATACGCGTGCACTTCAACTTGTAACATCGTCGGCTTAATATCAGCAATTTTATGTATTTCTTTAATTTGCTCAATATTAAAGTTAGATACGCCTATAGCTCTTGTCCGACCGGATTTCACTTGATCCTCCATTGCCTACGATTGCAATTAACATGCACAATACACAAACGCCAATTTGTTAATTTTACCTTCCAAGTATCAATCGGATTACTTAGTGTATCCAAACACATTGTACCATCTTCATCTTTCATCGGCTGCATGTTATTTCCATTTCCATCGCAATCAAAAGCAAATGGCATATGAATCAAATACAAATCCACATATTGCATTTGTAATTTATCTAATGACATTTTAATAAAGCGTTCAACATCGCTGGCACGATTCCCGAACACGGGCAACTAAAAACAAAGAGATTTTTAAAAAAAATTAATAATCATACAAATTCTTCCATTGCAAGTACCTTGGTTGTTATAAATAAATCTTCCCTTTTAATTACACCTGACTCGATCAGTCGTTTCAATGCACTGCCCAAAGGACCTTCTGTATTGTAATTAAATGCAGTATCTATAATCAAATAAATACTTTGACTACAAATTTTTTAATGTTTTTCTAATTACCGAAATGTCTGTATCCGGCCTGAATGGCAAGTTCAACAACTTTTTCAATTTCTTCAGGTTGGGCTTTCCATGTGCCTAGGCCTACAATTGGTACTGCTAAATTCGCGGTCGACAATGTGACGCGTTGCATTTTATATAACTTGCAAACTGCACCCAACATAAAATTAGACGATGTCGTGCCGGTAGTTAAATCTCCACTAAACTTAGTTAGGAACATGAATTTGAGACAATGTGAAAATGGGCAATGATATTCAGAAAATTTGCCAATTTGAAAAGAAAATACGTTTATGATTTGAATTTCGATGAGAATTTTTGTTTCAATCTTTTTATGTCACTTTGATCAACAATATATTGCAAAATGCAAACAGAAACAAAGAAACCCTTTCAACGTTTCAAACATTTAAATTTAAAAGGAATATGATTGTAGGGTGACTTGCATTTCGTCGTGACTTTTATTTTCCCAGACCTGAATTTTTATTATCATTAACAACTAGCATATACACAATTGTATATTCATTTTGTTACAAAAATCATCGCACTTATAATCAATCGTTCGTAAAAGTGCGCCTGCCTAAATACTTGCAACACTTCTTACTTCATTTACCACTTCGTCATATTACTCATACTTATATTGTAACTTTATTAGGGGATGCCAGTTATCAATCTTTTCAGTGTTTTTTTTTTGTTGCCTAAGTTAATAATTATATTCTTTTTTCTTACATGGTCAAGAGTTTGTAACACTTAATCAGAATAAATCCTACGTAAAAATCGTGTACATCATTACACATTACTACATATTCTGATTAATTGATAACAGAGTTAATTCAATCGTTTCATTAATTATGCAATTAATGTTCGAATTATTGTATCTTCACCTTGTGTATGAATGAAAAGAAAAGTTTTCTTTTTCATTTTCATCATGCATCATGTGCTTTTTTTGTAGAGTGAATTAATATTACGTTGTGTTTTTCTTTTCTCTTGATTTCTTTCATTAGCTTTATAATTATTTTAAAACTAATTTCTAAATATACATGTGTATCAACTACAGTAATTTTTACATGCACTTATTCAATTATTCTTCCAACCAACGTCTCTCTAGGATTACTAAAAAAAAAACCTATTTAATTATCTATCGATCTGCCCCAATAAACAAGGAAGAATCACTGAATACGTTACTTAAAAACTGCTGTTCACCCCAAAAATGTAATTATTTCATTTTTGCTTCTTACAATTTTATTATTATATACTATGTACTTAATTAAACTTGCAAATGTATTAGTTTTTTTTTGTTTTTTTTTCAAAGAAGGAGACAGTTTCATGTCACTTCGGCATCCACTCGTCTTTCGTTCGTTGACTGGTGATCAAACCAATATAATACAAACTTAAATATTACTGGTTTTATCACAATGTATAGCTTGTTCCTAACTAATTTTACATAAAAAAGAAACAACTATTCAATATATGTTTTATAATATAAAATAGATATTTACAATTTTCCACCACATTTAATGTGAGTAATGTGTTGTAATTCTTTCAGTAGTATTCGTTATCATATTTTTCGTCTCATTTATTTGTTCTTCGTTTAAACTTTAATTAATATTGAAAATATGTATTCACTTTTCAAAAAGACTGATTACTGACTGATTACACATATTTCGTTTTGTTTCGCCTCATTGTCGGAGATGAGAGTCGATTAATAAACAAATTGTAAACGCCAAAAAGTAACTTGCTTTAGCGTTGAATGGGAAGAACAAACTATACTAGTTAACTCTTGATAAAAGTGAGCCAATGATTCTTAAATTTAAATTGAATTGCAAACCATAAAGAAAGTCCAAACAACAAGAGTCAAAAGTCGCAGACCAAAAAAAATTATAAAACAGTTTATTGGGTCAGTTTTTTTTGTTGAGGGTGTCACATCCGGAGTATCTTTATGGTTCACCATTTAGTGTTAGACGTTAAAGCACACTCAATTATTTACGGTTATATACCTTACTGTTCCAGGAAAACACGTCGTTTCCACGTAAAACAAAAAAAAAAAGATTCACATTATTCAGAATGATTCTACGTTTGTCAAATACTATTGCGACTTCTTAATTAAGAACTACAAATTGAAACAAAAATAAAACTTAAAATTTAATTGGTAATAATTTTCCGTAAATGTAGCGTTTTACTGGAACATCCAGTATGGTGTTAAATGTGTATTTTAATTAATGCAATGTGAATCATGAAGAAATCATAACTAATTAAACATAAGTCATAGTATTTTAATTTCGTCTGCTACCTTAAATTTGCAAATCATGTTCATTTTTATATATGTATATATTACTAATTATAAACCAGCTATTGAATTAATTAAGCAACAGACACTCTTCTTGATACATTTGTGTGTGTTTCTTTTTTGTTTGTTTAGTTAAGTGCTCACTGTGTTGGGTATTTTTGCATTGGGGCATACAATACTTGGGCGTTAGGTTGTTGTGCCCCCTGTCCAGTCCATTGTCCCTGTGGCACAACACAATATTGTCCAGGATAGTTGGGATTGGGATACTGATAGTATCCTTGCATGTAGCTACCTTGTGCAGCAGCATATCCATGTGGGTACCAATATTGTCCATAACCATATTGATATTGTTGCCCTTGTGCAGCAGTGATGGCTGGTGAGGCTGATGATGCAGCGTCGCCAGCAGGCCCTCCGTTCTCTTTGCCCCAGAAGCATTTCACCACCTGCCCATTGATATCGGTATTGTGTATTGTTTCAATGGCATGAGTGGCAGATTCCTTGTTGGAGAAACGAATGAATGCGTATCCCTTATCTTTGAATACTCGAATATCCTGAATGACACCAAATTGCGAGAATGTTTGCTGCATTAGTTCCTCACTGATGCCATTCGTGAAGCCGCCACAATAGACGGTGCTATTGGTTGGCGATGTTTGATTGTAAACTTCTTCATACGTCGGCTGTTTGCTTCTCTGCGCTGGCTTATCAGTGCGTGGCGGTGGTGGTTTCCTTGTCGACCAATTAGTACGAATGGAACGTGATCCAAGCCATTGGCCATTCATTGCTTGAATGGCGGTTTCGGCTTCAGCTTTCTTAACAAACGATACAAAAGCATATCCTTTTGACTTAAGTGTTTGTGGGTCCCGTACTATCCTGCAGTTTGATATTTCTCCAAATGGAGCAAAGGCCTCTCGAAGTGTGTCAGTCTCAATTTCTGGAGATAAATCGCCAACGAAAATGTGATGGTGATTGGAAGTGTCCGTTTTAGGTTGATTGCCTGGACTCGTGGCCCAGTTCACTTTCATTTCCTTATCCAAAAAGACTCGTTTGTTCATCGCTGCCAATGCTGTCGACGCCGATTGGTGGTTAGCGAATTCGACGAACGCATATGGATCGTTGCCCGGTTCGCGAATGATTTTGCATCCTTTAACGGGGCCGATTTGTGCAAATAGCGTACACAACAGGTCCTCGGACACGGTTGCATCCAAATTACCTACATAAAGTGTTTTTGGGAAGCTTTCTTCCGACATGATGACGCCGGTCTTATTTATTGTCACTCCGCACACCCACTAACTACACCTCAGAGGTCTTATAAATGCATTAAACTATCTATTTTTTGTAAAAAGATATTGACGCGGCCTTAATTTGGCAAGCAAATCAACACGAACAGGACGATGACAAAAACTATATGGCTAACTTTCTCTTCTTATTATTCTACCAACTATCTGTCAAATAAAACAAAATGGCAGTCAGATGGCAACCGTGAAGTCAGAAGCAAGCTTCGAAAACTATTATGCTGTGATGTTGCTTTTGCTTTCGATAGCAAACGAACATCAAGCTAATAAATTATTATTATCAACAATTAATAACTATTCTTCGACTGACTTATTGATTAGATTTTCTAGAAAACAAGCTATAGTTAAGAGCGAAGTTAGCAACAAGTCGTTGACGCTCCGCCCACGATTGTCGCATTAACGCGAATCGATGCTGTTCGGGTTTTTACGTACCAACGCTCGTTAATCATTCCGAAGTTTTCATTTTCTTCATTTCCCTAATATTGCGACATTTTATCATGTTAATAGTAAGGTTTATTCAAGAAATAGAAAATTTTTTATGCAAATGTGTTTCGGTTTGTTTCTTAAGTATGTTAAATCGCTTAAAAATAAAACAAAGGCCATTGTTGCCAAACAGTGATAAAATCGCATTGTTGCCATTGCGCGGGTAAACGATTTGCGACTTCTATAGAGATCATATATATTAAATGATCGCACATTTAAATATCTCTTCGTCTCCATTAAGTGGAAAGTGCAAATTTTTTTAAGGTAGTTGGATATATTTTCAACACTTAAACAAAAATAACGCGGAATAATTCTAAATTTTAGAAACAGATCAAATTTGTAATTGTTTTACCATTTAAATTTTCACGATCAAGTTTTCTACAATTTATAAATGCTCAACTGGGGAGCGTTCAGGTAATACGCTCTGGGGGTAGAGCAATTTTTATAGAGTAACTCGGTTAAGGGTTTCTGAACGGATTTAATTCGTTTTACGAGACCCGATACATTTTCATGAAGTTTCCGAGCAAGCTTCATAATGAACAACAACCTTGATAAGAATATGTCAGTAGGAGTCTACGGTAGTTCTCGATGATTCATCGTCAGAATCATCTCTTGTTCCCTTGTTCCAAACCTAGCTTTTATGTTTGGTAAATCGGTTTCTTCTCAGGTTTCTTCGGTCTTTTAGGAGTGAGTTTAGCACAATTTCATAATTACTCTCAAAATAACCAGTTCAGACTGAGTAAGCGGGAGCGTGCCCTTGAGTGTTTTACCGCACATTCTGAACGATCAAGACCACACCGAGGACTACACTCTTGGAAGTGCGCTCTCCAATTGCGCTCCCACTTATTCTGAACGCATTTGGTCGCTCTAGTGCGCGCTCTTGCATCGAGAGGGTACTTCCTGAACTCCCCTCCCACAATGAATGTCAAGGGCACGTCATTTAATCCGTAAACTTTTTTCTGATCAACAATCCTAAAACAAAAAACAACCTGAAAAAGTTATCTTCGTATTTATTTGAAAATGATAAAAGATGCTACATTTACAAATAAGTTAGAACATTTGTGCAAATAAAATATGTCTACGGAAGAGAACATTGTTGACGCACAAAATAACGAATTGGAAGTGTTACAGGTACATTTTTATTTGATTTTAATAGATTATTTTAAAACGTTTTATTATTCTAGGCAATTTATTTAAGCGGATTGCGCGATTTACGGAAAACAGCTGTTTGGGGCAAATGGCAACCTTTAAAACTTGTGCTTTCATTAACTCCACAACAAGGAAGTACCACTTTAGAAGATGCAAAAGTTGATTTATACGTTAATTGCTCTGAGCAATATCCTAATGAGTAAGTAGCACTTTTGCTAAGATTCTAGTTGAAACACTTCTAATGTATTTGTATACGTAGAGTTCCTGAACTGGATATACAAAATGAAAGAGGAATATCACAGGCACAAGCCCAACAATTGCTCAAGGAATTGCAAACAGAATCTTATAAGATGCTGGGTGAAGTTATGATTTTTGAGTTGGCACAATATGTACAAGAGTTTTTGTATAAAAATAGTAAACCTGCCAACAAAAGTTTCTATGAAGAAATGGAGCTCCGACAACAAAGATTATTACTAGCCAAGCAGCAGCAAAAGGATCGAGAGGTACCTCTTCGAATTTCTTACTTCTGTTGAAAGTTAAGTTCTAATAAATTAAATTCCAGAGGGAAAAACTTGTGAAAGAATTTCGAGAACGACAAGAATTGCATAAACAAGCAAATAGAAGGTCAAAAGACGAAAGGAAATTATCTGAGAACTCAACAAACAGTGTGAACACTACGAAAAACTCCCTTTTCAATGATAGTTCAACTGAGTCTTCCGGTGATGTCCATTGTGAACATGAAAGAGCCACAATTGGATTTGCCAATATGGAAGTAATGCGTGGTCAATGTTTGGAGCATTTGCCAACCAATTGCATTTTGTTTACTGCCATGGATAAAGAAAATGGGCAATTATATCTTTTATCACAATGGACTATTGATGAAATACAAGACGAGTCTTCAGTACATAAACAAATTAGTTGCATTGAACAAGAATTAAAAGGCTTGGTGAAACTTAAACATCCTAATTTAATACATTATATTAATTTTGAGCACACAATTGTGACCGAGAATAAAGTAGTTATTTATTTATTAAGTGAATTTATATTAGGTATGTTAAACATTGTGATAATTATGCAATGATATGATTGTTTTATTGTTTTTATTATTTCCAGGTTCTAATTGCAATGCACTGTATTTATCGAAAGGGATTCCAGTTGAGATTGATATGTTAAGACGTATTTCTGAGAACGTTTTGTGTGCCTTGGACGTTTTACACCGAAACAACATTGTGCATAAGAATTTTTGCGCTTCGTGTGTTTTCATATGTAACAATGGTATGATTTTTTTCGATTTTTCTATACAAATACATAAAATTACCAATTTTGTGAAAGAAAGTTTTACTTCACACTATGAAGTATCAACTTTGTGAACAAGCTTGCGGCAAGGTGGCCTTGACTTGCAAAACCACATTTTTTTCACAAATTACAAAACTGCTGATTTATGCATCAATGTGGTATCAAAATAATCTACTCACCTTACATATTTGAGTTACACACTTTATAGAATCCACCTGTTTAAATTTCATCGTGATTTCTTCTAATTATTGAGAATTTTAAAAAACAAGAAACTTCATTGTTAAATCTTGAAGCTTGTTACCGGTTACCATAGTAACAACATTGTGAAAGAAAATTTTACTTCACACTGTGAAGTATTAACTTCGTGAACAAGATGGCGGCAAGATGGCCTTGACTTGCAAAGCCACATTTTTTTGCACAAATTACAAAACTATGCTGATTACTCACCTT
>JARJEB010026102.1:0-12865 GCA_030264535.1 Liometoxenus newtonarum
CAGGACATGGAATTGTAAATAAATATAATAATTTACCTGTTGGGATAACGCAAATGAATTGGTTGATAGATCATATCATATTGTCACGACTGAAGACTTCTTCGTAGACTTGGTTGTCGAGTTGGGGACTCGCTTGGGGTTGAGGTCGTGACGAGCCGGGTTGATTGCAGAAGGGAGACACAAGACATTTTGTAAAAAGCGTTCTTTATTACCTCAAAGTTGTAGACATGCTTGGTGCTGGTGTAGTGAGCGAGAGCTGGTTCTGGTACTGGCTGTTTGCATTCGCTGTTGTTATTAGATTGCCTCAATGTTCTTAATTAGTTAGTATTTTCGTATTGCTTAAATCTTATATTTGAATGAAAGACATTGTTTTATCAACACTTAGCGTATGTGCGTTAGTCGACACCAAGTCCGTTAATAACATTGCTAAATTGCTGATGTTATGCATCGCTCAAAATCGTAACAATTGCAAATGATAAATAATATTAATTGATAAAAACACAATTTACCTAATCTGAACTGTCCACTGAGTGTGGCAGTTGACTGAATAATAGAAGAAGATTGGCAAGTATGCGGCCGTATGTGAAGCTCCAATGTACCTAGACTAGGCAGAGTGCGTTCCCTGAAACCTACCTAGACTTTTTGAGTCAGTTGCGAGTTACATGCCTGCACAGGCAGACTCCTCCTGCCTCCAAGTGTTTTGTTTGTTGTGTTGGTTTTATTAGATTCATTAGATAAACCAATTAACGATATGGCTCCGTACACAAGCTGTGTATACATGAACTGTTTTGCAAGGAAAAACGACAATGTTGTAAGTAGTTAACTAATAGTAACATCAAAATTTGGTCAACAGTTCGCTCTTAAACAACTCTTTGAGAATAAATGAAGATTTTCGCAATGAGAAAATAAGAAAAATTGTAGGAGGAATCTTGGAATTACTAAACCATGTTTTTTTGAAGATTTCATCTGTTGTTTCTTCTTGTGTCCAAAGCGACACTGCAGCGCCGACTAGTAGCAAAAATCATGATGGCAAAGGGGCCGCGGAACGCGGTCGGTATTGAAACTTTTAGTTTACAGGCATTTGCCAGTCTTCTTCTATTATTCAGTCAACGGTTTGGTTCAATTTCAGGTCAGATCAAAATGAGTTTGTAAATTTAGAAAAAGACCACGGAAATCAGCTCAATTAAATGCGTAACCTTTTGATTTGACGCAGTTAGTGTCACATTTAGCACTAAAGTTGTGAGTTTTGCGAAACTATAAGCCTGTTTCAAGCGACTTGAGATTTTCAGAGAAAACATGCAAAATATTGAATAAAATATCGAGGCATTTAATTCCCGTGTGTGTGTGTGTGACATTCCTGAAGGCTTCTTGTATTTAAACGTCATGAAGTTTTTTCGTCTTTCTTTTCTCCATTAATGTGTCCTACGGAGAAAAACCTATATCGGAATAAAAAATTGAATTTTCCATTTACACATGTATGTACGAGTACTTCAAAGATATATCTAAGGTTAGAATTCTTTACGTTTCTACTTTCCTGTAAGAAATACTCACATTAAAAAGAAGTGATGCGCGAATATTCTGTTTGCGTAAATGTCATATAAGAGATGTGTATGAATTTTTAAATGAAATCGTTTCCAAAATGGAAATAGCTTCGCTCTTTGCTTGCTTAATGCTAGTGGATGTAGAATTTACATTCAGTGTTCGGGCACGCAAAGCAAAGAAAACATATTTATGTCGTACACACAGTGTACATTATACAGTATAAGTATAAGTTACAAACTCTCTAACAAAATACGAATATTTTGCTCGCTCATTGCTAAACTCACTCCTCTCGTAAGCACAGCTCATTGCTAAACTCACTCGTCGCATCGTAGCAATTGCTGTTACTGGCATTGCTGATGCCGGTACAGTTTACTTTCAATTTATTCCAGGACCGTTACCAGCTTAGCAACAGAGAAAATATATAACGAAACATCGATACAGCACGTTTGCCATACGCATACACTTTTTATCATGACTTTCAATTAAATTCTTTCAATCAGTACACAAATATCGATTACGCCTGAAAACCCCAAAAAGCGTAGATACAGAAGAGTAAAGAAATCAGTTGGTTGGCATATACATATGTATAACTGCCATCGTTCCGAAGTACAAATTTTACAATTCTAATTAGATTTTTCTCAAACTCAATCTAAACATGTAGTAACTATTTAATCGAATCCTAATTTATGTTTGTCTACTTTGGAATTGGCATTTTAGTGTTCTGTTAAAATGAACGCATAAATATGTATTATATTTATACAAGGAGTTTTATTTTTAAATTGGAAATTATTCGAAAACTTTTCTGCGGGCCGATGCGAAGGACCAAGTGCGAGCCATAAGAATTCTTCGCCAACTTCGTCGATTTTGATTACGGGTTCCCTTAATTAGGTATATAATAAGAATCTAAAGAAGATGATGTTGTCAACTGTCAAGCAAAAAGGTAGTCATAGGGTAAAACTCAAACTGAAACACCCTATATATCCAAATATTCACTTTTTCGCTTA
Organism: Liometoxenus newtonarum; assembly: GCA_030264535.1. Classification (NCBI taxonomy): domain Eukaryota; kingdom Metazoa; phylum Arthropoda; class Insecta; order Coleoptera; family Staphylinidae; genus Liometoxenus; species Liometoxenus newtonarum. Next base: position 2,547 of record JARJEB010026102.1, read on the forward strand.
TAATTTTGTACCTGAATTTAGTTTAATTTGTAATTTTGTGATCCACTTAGAAATATCGATTGAACTAAATTCATTGTGTCTTATAATTCCAGTCTCCGACTATATACATAGGTACGAATTAAAATTGCCTTAAAATAGGTTAGGTTTATCAAAATAAGTTATAACATAATTTTTGGTAGGTATAACAAGAAAGTTTGGAAATTCTATGCTTTGCATGGAATCGACGAGCTACATGAACCATATTTCACATCGTGTTCCGCACCAAAAATATTTCATCCCGCGCCGAACACCGAACACTCAAAAACGTGCGGCCAATTATTATATATTTCGACTTTGGAGTACTGATTTAATTAAATAAATCCCATTAAACCGACCAAAACCGCCGTTTGTCGACGATCTGTCTGTTTCCCCAAAAACGTAATTCCCGATTAGAATGAAACATTTGTATGTACAATATTCATTAAAATTTAAATTTATATATCAGTTAATCAGTGCACAGGAGAAAAACGGAGAGAAGGAAACAATTCATAATCCGAACGGGAAGCGAGCATTCTATATTGTAAACTAATGAAAAACATGACGTGTTTTCCATTTGTGCCTTTAATTAGTATTTCTTTATCAAGAATAACTTATCAGAACTATATTAAATTTGATTTTTTATAAATTACAAAGATAAAAATGAAGATAGAAATCCGAAAACAGTTCATTATTAGTATTAGGTGCGTTTTATTGCACATTAACTAACCTAACTTGAGCGAGTGCGAACAGTGTTTTATTGCTTAGTTTCACTCGCTGGAGTGTTACTTTTCTAACTCCCGATTGAGACGGTGAAGGGCAGTGAAACTGTATGGTTTGAGGTTAAGTCCGAATTAAGTCGCATATTTATATCTATACCCTGTATTTGCTTCTTTAGTCCTTTACAAACATAATCATTTCATTAATAAAAATGAACAGTGCTGAAAAAATGTACTGTAAATAATTAGTGTAGCTTTTTAATGGAATTATGGTAACTGTTCAACATTTTCCATTTACAGCGTTAACAGCGAAATGCACTTAACATTTACTACCCGAATGTTAAAAGCAAATATAAAAAGATATATTATCGATTGTTCCATGTCTTTTTCTTTTCCACATATTTATTTTTTGTTTGTTTTATTTTTTGTTAAATAAATAAAAATAATATTTTTCTTCGTCAATGAACTTTAATTTAGAGGCTATAACATAACCATTTTATCAATGGATTTATTGCACGTTAACCTAAGTACTGAAATGTTTATTATTGTTTTCAAGTCATCCAAAGTATCGAATAAAGAAAAACTATTGCCATAAAAACAAGTGGTAAATTTTGAAATAATATAGCTCGTTTATCCGATTTACCCTGGAAGGCATTTATTGATAAATACTTTAAATTGTGAGAAATAAATCGTTGCATTAAATTCGCACCCCACAACGTTTCAACCATATATATAAACTATGATTTGATAAGGAAATCAAATAGGTGTGGAGGTTGATATAATGAATTAAATTAACGCAGTGCGTAGAGTGCGACTAGTTTCGCACAATTAAGTCATGCAGTCATGCATCATCAGGCAAATACCACAACTAAAGAAATGAATTGTAACTCATGTTTTGTACTAATACTTTGTGTTAACATTCATTTCTTTAGTTGTTTTATTTCCCTGATGATGCATGCCTTAATTGTGCAAAACTAGTTGCAATCTACGCACTGCGTTAATTAAATCAACATCTTAATTAGAAGTTTAAGCAGTCCTTAGTTGGATGTGCCTGCATTTTTCAATATAAACTGTGGTTTTGAAGAAATCGTCGATCGTAAAATAAATCGGTGCGTTAAGAACCACTTTTTTCGGACTCAGGGAAGCGAGAAACTCTACTTCAATGTTTTGCCTGATCGCCTAACTTTCCTTACTAGACCCTCGTTAAACCGGAAATTAAAAAATTTTCTGTTCAATGATATTTTCGAACATTAAGTTCGATAACGCGAAATGGCAATTAACTTTTTAACAAGATTCCAAGCAAAGGATGACATTTTGAGAAGTGATCTCTTAATAAGTCAATGCGCGAGACATGTACCTTCGTGCACCTACACTTCTGTGCCAATATAGTATAGGTAGTTAAACAGGAAACGCGTTATGCTTACAATTCTACTAGAAAAGCAGGAAGAAAGTAGACTGACAGGAACCAGGAGCAAGAATCGACGTACAGTGTACTTTCGTCCCATAGTAACAAGCTTGCGTTGTAGACGTAGTCTTCCTTAATGGAAGGTAAATCCAATTAACATAATGAAATTAAGTCCTCTTCTGTCCTGAATGTGACTGTACTTTGTACTATAGGTAGAACCTAAGTGTGCTTACTTCTAAGCGCAACACATCCTATACGTTATATCTCTGTCTTCGTATCTCCTTCCTCTTATGCTATTCCTTCTTTGAATGGACATTTTCATAACCATCTAGCGATTCTTCCATTATAGACGTTGAAATATCGATCTGAAATATTAGAGTCTTAAGGCCATTGAATTTATAAAGCGGGAAACGCAATATATTGACATCAGTTGCGCTTTGCCAAAGTCTATATATAACATTTATGATTTTCGTCTCACACATCCGAGGAGATACACGTAAGTAAGTAAGCAATACCAATAACGAAAATGCTGAAGTAGTAACTATAAGCACTATGACGATAAGGTTTGGAAGACTCGAACGGAATTGAGAAAAAGGAAGGAGTGAAGAGTGCAGAATTTAATTACAGTTTGAGAAATGTTTTGCTTGCAGTATTTACACCTTGTAAAAGTAAATTGAAAAATTTATGATTTTAATTAGAAAAATCAATTTCATATATATAGGAAATACAAATATTAGTTACTTGCTGGAAAAGTTTTAATTAATTTTCTGAAATACATAAGTATTTCTATTTATTTATATCTATCTAGTTGAAACTCTGTAATTTCAACTTTCTATTAATTGTTTTTACTTACACAAAATTAACAGGAAAACAAGTGTAATAAACTATAACAACTTGAAAATCTTAATGGTCCTAAATAATAGTATATTATTCAATGAGCGCATATGCAGGCTATTATACGCGAGGGCGAAGGTTACGTAACGAGGCGAAGCCGAGGGGAGTAATCGCTTGTTCGTAAATCGCAGAACATGAATCGGAACCACCTTTTTCACTTCAATACTGAGATTTAGGAAATTACATATCTCGACAAATTTTAAATGTTTCTCTTCTAAATATTTTCGAGATGACGTTTTGTGGAAAAACTGTGTACGGCATTGTACTATATATATATAGATATGTAGGTAAAATATAAGGGATGGTTGCTAAAAACGCATTCATCAACCTATGCGACGACCGGGGATCCTTTTATCTCCACCTGGTTTTTTACAGGCTTGGCGTACTTACGCGGAGAAAGTATGTAGGACGTAGGTGTTGGTGATACCCTCACTTCACGTACTTACAACCAGAACCAAAACCTAAACCAGCGATATGTATAGTCAAAAAACAGCTTTTTTTATTTTGTTTGCATTGCTCTGGCTCACAGACGTCGTTGCACGTAAAACAGTTTTATCGTTGGCAAAACAGACAACGACCACAGAAAGTTATCGTTATATGCCATACAAGTATATTCAACATACAAAAAGCGTAGATTGGAGTAGAAAATGTCAAAACATTCTATGCCTAAATTCATTATTTAAATATTAAGTACAGTACTTCAAAGCAAACATGAGCCCTGCAAATAAATTCAACATTTTTGCCGGGAACCAATCGTAGAGTGATATTTTGACTTAAATCACGCGATATCGGTGACGTTTCTCATAATTTATTTTATATCATTATATCATATAGTTGTTATGGCAGGTAAATAATTTAGGTGAGTTTGTCTCCAAAAAAAAAACACAAATAATAACAATCATTATTCACAAACTCTGAAACACGTCTTCACTTCTTGCTTTCCTTTCTTATTCCCTTGCACGTACATAGGTTTACTAACAGACGCCGCAAGGTGTCAAATTTGATTTGTTTGTACACACACTTGCTACGACGTGTAGTATACTTTCGCAAACTCTGAACACGCCCACCAAGTCTCTTGTTTGCTTAGAAAGACTGTATTACATTGTCATATATATATATATATTGATTTTCTACAAGCATTGATTGTAAAAAACGACATCGTAACTATAGGACTCTCCATTTAATGAAGTGATGTTTCCATTATTACAGCAAATTCTTTTCTATTCCCGACTCTTTTTTTTGACACTCGAACTCTTTAAAATAAATTTTTAATGTATATGCTCATAGCTCATATGTAAAACTTTTCACAGATAGTTAAGTTTGAATAATTTAAATATGGAGCATGTAAATTCCGTATAAATAAACGAACATGGATTATGATGTCTGAGCGCCTGAACATAATTGTAAAATTCAGTCACGTGATGTTTATTCAAAGGTTAATTGAGCGAGTCTCATGAATATTTGATGATAACAATTTTTATGCTTTTTTATGCTCGTTTGTGCCGATAAGCCTTTCTCTGCTGATGTATTCACTACCCATGTAGTTACCGTTGTTGCCCTTGCTTTTTTGTTCCGTTTGCTACTTTTATCCAGTTCTTGAATGAATATGGGCGTGACATATTTACATCAAATTTCTGCATGTAAATAAATAAATATAATCATTAATTATAAAAATAACATAATTGTGTGTGCATAATTAAGAAGTTAATTAAACATTTTCAAATTAAAAAATTTTCAATATCCATTTATAACGCCAAAACAATGTCAACACTTGTTTTAGATGTGAAACCTGCTTTAACATGTAGGTCGTATTAGGTAAATGTGATAACTATATTTAGTCTGCCCGGAGGGTGGTTTTTGGCTACGTTACGTTACTAAAGCCAAAGACTAATATTATTTCTGTGGTTCTGGTTAGGTTAGAAAATATTAGATCGATTCTGTTCGTGTAAATTTGTCGTGTTTTAAGGCTAATACTTTTCGTCGTGCTATTCGCCTAGTAAAATTGATTCGTTCGTGGCAAAAACGGTGAAGTCGTAACGTATCACGCAAAGGACTATTTCAAGTTGACGCTTTACGCTGAACGAAATGTCACCATAAATACTTTCAGCGCTAAGCGCTGTCATTGTGTATTTTGTTGTAGCTGTTCACTCACTACTTATATTCAACTCAGTATTCACTGTTTACTGTTCTAATTTAGCTGTTTCAATGTTCTAATATAGTATCTAGTATAGAAAATGGAATGAGTGGCAAAACGCGTGCGTCGTTTGTCTTATTGCTCTATTATCAACAAACACGCAAATTACGAGCTTTGAGAACAATTATATCAACCTTAATATTTTTAGTCATCAGCAATATTCATCGATCTAGTCCTAGTCTGTTTAGTAATTTATTCGAGTAAGAGTGTGAATTGTCTGTGAACCGTTTTAATAAATTAATATTTTCCAATGTATTATGCAGTAAACAGAAATTTTTAGCGAAAAACATATTGACAATATTCTTGTAAATAATTTTTTTCTACAACCTCTACGGAAAATAGACAAATACACACAAACAGCAGGCGCTGAAAACGAACATTCATCAAGTACGTTCAAGGTGTTACATAAAGAAAACTAGTAAAGTTAATCGCACAAGCTGTAGTTTGCGAGCAAGTTGACAACCGCCTGGATGCATGCAACCAGATGAGCACTCGTACTCCATGGGTTGTCCTCATTTTTATTTCAGCTTATTACTAAACTCGATGCTACACGGCTCGTTTGTAAATTTTCCGCTTCGTACGCAATAAGCAACTTCCACTCTAATTTCGTAATATACCATATTACATTGTCGCAAATTAATGACCATTTTTACTGACTTAAACATGCTTTCAGTTTTAGCTCGGAAAATGAGGAAGGAATAAATTATGAAGTCTTTATATAACTAGAAAACGAAAAAAATTGTTTAACGATAAAGGGACTTGTGGCTTACGTACGACTCATATGAGTCGTAGAACTACCTAATACCTGACGAAATGTCATTCGCCTTTCGTGCGAATCGAGTGCCAACGTGTGAATCAACTAATCAATGCGGTTCATTTATTCTTCGCACTTTCTATTCCTAACTTCAAGGCGACAATAATTTGGATTCCAACTCATCACCGAAAATAAATGGAACAGGAAAGGATTGACAACATGATTTTATAATTTATAATATATACTTATTCTATACATTCTAAACAGTTTAGTATGAATATTAATGCACGCAACAACATCATTTATGAAGTTAATTAAAACGAACGATAATAAAAGAATCCAGCTGCCGAACGTACGTGTGAAATGAAGCAGCACAAGTTCATTGGGCATGCAGTTCCTAATTGTATTAATGCAATAATATTAACTTTGTTCCAACACAAGTACGAACACAATTGTTTCTATTTTGGAAGGCGAGAATATTATTGTTTTAAAATTTCTATACCTATAATTTAATCCTTTATGTCGTCGTCTTCCTTTTTTGTTTCTTGGTTTGTTCACAAACTGTCACGGTCGACTGAACGACTGCTGGACATTTTCTACTTGCTCCAGTCAATGAAGTGATTGACAGATCCGAACCATAATCGAGACCAGTTTGCAATATGTTGGAACAAAAACTTTTCGTACACGTAAAGGTACCGGTTCGGTATTGCTTGGATTTTGTAACACTTAAACTGCACTCCGTCTTACGATTCGGAACAGATCTGACAGTATATGTTGGAACAAAGCTAAAATCTGACAAAAGGCTCGTTTATTTCATATTTTCATATTGTGAGTGTAGACTTAATGAAATATTTCAAAATAAATGTTTAATGTGAATAACAGACGGGAACCGATAATCCATATCACTCTTTATATCGATATTGTTCAAATTAACTAGTTATTGTATCAATTGTTGTACTTATACATATAGGTACAGCAATAATATAAATTAATTATTTTCATAACCACTACGTAACTAAAATTTAATAAACGATTAAAATGTTTTTCATGAATTGTTTGCGCGCTGTTTTTGGGTGAAACAAAATTGAATCAGAATTATTGCAAGTGCACTGAGTCGTATACTAAAACTAAACGTAACCGAATTAAATATGCGTTTTATGTATCAATTATAACAAGTTTATTTGTTTTTGTAATTTGTTTATTGTATTTTTGTAGTAACAATCAAACGCAGTTTTATTCAATTATAATTAATATTTTTGCTATTTTTGGTTTGTCATTTTCATTGAAATTTCATTAATTCTTTGCTTTGACATTTGAATGGAAAGCAATTCATTCAAAATTGAATTCATACTAGTGCAATGCGGCCATTGTTTGTAGACCATTTCGGTTGTATCCGTCAGATCACTGAAATAAATCGGTACGGGTCGGCCCAACCGCTGTCACGTTCCTGAAACTCGGCACATTTCCGTTGAATTGTCTCGAAAAACTCACTACTCAATTGTTCAACATTTTACCGTTTGACGTTATACTCTGCATTCGGCTTGTTCACAAACAACAGTATCTAGTAAATTGGTGTATTGTATCTAAAATCTGATGTATGAGTGTGCAAAACATATAATATTCGCTATTTTTGGCGTTAGAAGGATGTTTATGACTCTTCTTATTGAAATTTCATTAATTTTTTACTTTGAAATTTAAATGGAAAACAGTTCATTCACAATTAAATTTAAACTAATGTAATGTTACCTTTGTTTTTAGCCCATTTCAGTTGTAGCGGTCAGATCACTGAAGTAAATCGATAAGGGTCGGCCCAACCACTGTCACGTTCCTGAAACTCGGCACATTTCCGTTGAATTGTCTCGAAAAACTCACTGCTCAATTGTTCAACATATAACCGTTTGACGTTATACTCTGCATTAGGCTTGTTCACAAACAACATTCTCTAGTGATTTAGCTAGTGATTTCGTGATTTAAATTGATTGTGTCTAAAATATGATGTGATTGTGCAAAACATATAATATTCGCTATTTATGGTGTTAGAAGGATGTTTATGACTCTTCTTATTGAAATTTCATTAATTTTTTACTTTGAAATTTGAATGGAAAACAAATCATTCAAAATTGAATTTAAACTAATGTAATGTTACCATTGTTTTTAGCCCATTTCAGTTGTAGCGGTCAGATCACTGAAGTAAATCGATAAGGGTCGGCCCAATCACTGTCACGTTCCTGAAACTCGGCACATTTCAGTTGAATTGTCTCGAAAAACTCACTGCTCAATTGTTCAACATTTAACCGTTTTACGTCAGACTTTGCGTTTGGCTTGTTCACAAACAACACTAGTGATTTAGCGAGTGATTTCGTGATTTAAATTGGTATATTGTATCTAAAATATGATGTGGGTGAGCAAAACATACCTATAATGTTCGTAATTTTTGGCGTTAAAATTTCTTAACGCAACTCGTTGCGAAATATACTTTAATGTATTAGAAACGTAAGTTATAGGTTATGGGTGATTACATTCAGAATGAATAACTAGGATCTTATCTTATATGTTTTACACTTAAGAATATGTTTCAAGTTGAGTAAAAAAAGAAATTTACTTTCAGTTAAGCCTTTTTTGTGTGTAGGCACAGTTACCTCGAGAGGATTAGCACTTTCTATAACTCTAATAGAACATTTGTAATTACAACGTTGCCGGCATCGTTAAAGGGTGTAGAGAGCGAGTAAGCAAACCGACCGACTACAGTAGCATCGCAGGTGCGGGTGCGGGTTCTCGTGAAGAACATGAGAAGCACGGGCATCGGCGGCATGCTGTAAACCGTATTATGTTTGTTAGTCTTACGTTTTGTTAGCATAATCCTTCCTTGGTACAGGTAATTATGGTTAAATCCCGAATGGAATTAATATAAATGGCTTTTGGTATATATACTCGAAGGATATTTGATTCTCAGGAATTTTACATATCATTTTCCATTTTCTTCCCTGCTGGAATACAATTGGAACACATTGATTCATTTAATAATTAATATTGTAAATGAAAACACTTAAAACTAATTTCTAACTTATCTAAATGAAATAATACATTAGTTTCGCATCGAACATTTATAACTTTGCCGTCTTTGCCTGGACAAATGACCCCAATTAAATTGATAGACTCATGGGGCAAGACATTTTGATTTCCCTTTCGACTGATATATCCCAAACCATTTGATATGTGTTGTTCTTTAATCATTGAAATAGTGGTGGTTATTATAATCTTCTTATGCTCGTCGGAATTAAATAAATCGGTGCGGATTTGCACGGCACCGGAAAGTGGAAATAAGATTCATTACATTTTGACATCACTAAATTCCACTTTCCGATCAAAACTACTGTCCTAGCGTACATGGTCGGAAAGTTGTGCAGTGCGAATCCGTACCGATTATTACAATTAATTTAAAAACTGATTCAAAGAATGACATTGGGATTTGTATCAGTATCATATGTTAACACGCGTAAAATATTGGTGGTTGTTTTTGTAGAAAATCGTTATTTTGTTATTTAGGTGCTTTGTAATGCAGGAACATTAATTTTTAGCAAAAATTACGATTTGCCTTCGCAATAAAACAGAATTACTGTTTGTGTTTCCGTATCGATGGTCAGGCTCCAAAATACTAGCCACTGCAAGTTTTCCACTGTTTCAAATATTGCATGGAGTTGCAAACAATAATTTACTTTTTATTTTTTAACATTGAGGATTTCTTTTTAGTGCATTGGAAAAAATAGACTTTACCCTTGAGTTACATACTTACATTTATTTCTAAAAAGATGGTCCAATTATCAACATTTTTTACTTTCCGACCATATAATTATATTTTTCTACACCTATTATTTATATGGTGATTATTGGCATTTTTCAGTGATTAATGGTACCTATAACTCACTACCGTGAGTTATGGATTTTCATAACTCACTACCTTGAGTTATGGATTTTCAGAAATCACTGCAACTAAATAACGTTGATCGCGTATTAAAGTTCAACAAGATTTAACGAATTTGAAGTGACCGATCCAACTTATCTATATGATCTATAAGATCTCGAAGGAACCCGAGAAATTCTGTCAATTTCATAGCATTGATCGCGTATTTTCGTAGATCATTTAAAGTTCAACAAGATTTAACAAATTTGAATTTACCGATCCAACTTATCTATATGATCTAAAATCTCGAAAGAACCCGAATTCCGACCATAGCTCGATGTGAATCGCCCGCCATATTGTTTCACTTGTCAGTTAGTCGAGAAATCACAATTTGTATTTTGTGTTAAAAATAGGTGTAGAAAAAGTATAGTATTATA
>JARJEB010026103.1:0-15277 GCA_030264535.1 Liometoxenus newtonarum
TATTGTTTCACTTGTCAGTTAGTGCTCGTTCGTTGCTTCATCGAGAAATCACAATTTGTATTTTGTGTTAAAAATAGTGCAAGGTGTAGAAAAAGCATAGTATTATATTCGCGATTAATATACTATTAAGAAATTGCGCTTTTCTCTTTAAATAAAGCAGCTTCAGTCTTCTATTTGTACTCGTATAATATTATCATATCGGTATTTGAGAAATAATTGTTTTCTAAAATTTTCAAGTTTTTTGAAGTTTTGTTTTAAAAATATTGCCTCTGTGCGGACGTAATAGTATAATAAGTTAAAAAGCGAATAGTGGGCAATTATAAATTTCCCAACGGTTTTTCCCCTCTCTCTCTCTCTCTCTCTCTCTCTCTCTCTGCTTCTCTGCTCGTTACTTGTGGTTCGATTCTATTTCACTAGTGGTGCCATAAGTTCGTGCTGCGTTTGTTTATTCATTTATAACCAACCGTTTATGACTTGTGACGCAAACGAATTCAAACCGGTCAACATGTTGTTTCTCTTGGAAATTGGATTGTTATGTAACAAGTAACCAACCGATGTTCCTGTCGCTGTCAACATAAAGTGAGGGAGAATAACGCCGCGCATAAGCCACACCAGAACCAGGACAACATATTAGTACTAATTACTAATTAGTAATGTATTCACTGTTCAGAGCAACAAGGGCATGCGGTTTATATTCATCATATCAGGCTTGGCGGTAATTTCAAGTTAATGTCACATAATTAGTGTGATTCATTAAAGCAAGCAAAAATTTATAAATCAACGAATTCTCATTATACATATATCTATGAATAAATAAATATAGGATTTTTTGAATTCATTTTCGCAATGAGATGGCTTTTGGGTTTTATGTTTGCGCTGCATGATTGATTATACTTCTTCAGGCTGACTGCCCTATGGGGCACCCAGCTATGAATGAATGACTTGAACTGAGCTCCGATCCGTCTTACTTATGAGTAAGACGGATCGGAGCTCAGTTCAAGTCATTCCTACATAGCTGGGTGCTGCTGCGTAGATGACAGTGGTGGTAGGTCATTCGTCGTCACTATACTTTTATTTTGAATCAGAATATGATCTACCTACATCCTTGAACGACTTTTATTTCACACGTTTAAACATCACTATACTTCTGCATGAGGGACAAATTAACAACTCAACTCGTGCTTTGAATAAATATTACATTTCGTAATTAAAATTTCCCTTGTGTTACCATTAATACCTTTGTACGACAATGTCTATTGTAATTAAATTGTTGCATGTATATTTCACATGATTCAAAGTTTTATAACTGAACCATTCTGTACTTCAATTATACTTATACAAGTATAGTACTTATATAAGTAAAGTATACTTATACAAGTAAGATAAGTACCAAGTTGCAGTACCAAGTTGTACTAATCCGCAATTAAAAACTTTTCATTTTATAATTTACAATTGAATATCATCCAGATCAGAAGTTCTCAATGTCATGGGTTGGGATCATGAATGCAGTTGAAGTACGTCGCGACATGAACGCAGCTAAATTATGAATTTTAAGCGACTCTGTCGCAAAGAATGATAATTTTTAAAAGTGTGCAAACGTTTGTGAACCTCTGATCTAAATTTGTGTCTAATTTTTATGATTGAATCAGAAATAACAATTCAAATCATCAATGATTGTTAAAATTAATTCGCATATTAATTTATAAGATATTTGTGTTTGCCGGAATTAGGCGGTTGAACTGTTAAATCTAACCCTACATAGCAGCGAGCTTCGACCTCTTATAGTAAGTAATCTTCCCCATTTTAATATTTACATACTAGCTATTACGCTTGGTCTTCGTATATTAGCATACAGGTACCTTCTGAAGGTCTACAAGTTTAATCCTTTGCGTTTGCGTTTCATTAATAATAAATTTCCATATTCAGAGGCAAAGCTTTTAAACACACATTTGCAATGCGTTCATTTTCCCATTCAACACATACGAGTATACTTAAAACTCCCCGTAGTAATAAATCTACAATATGTACCTATTATCCTGTTGGATATGATATATCATCAATTAAAATTGTATTTTGTATATTCATAACGCAACACTTCAGTCCATCTCCTTCTTTCTCGTTCTATATGCTATACTTTTACAGGCAATGGTATTTGGGTTGCATATGTTTTGAAATTTATCGACGTGTAAACTCGCGTGTCTTGCGTTTGATGTTTCATCTTTTCAATTTGAAGTTTAGCTCTGCGTTCGAATTGTTTTCAAGCAAGAGTAGTGATTTCGCATGCAGTGATTTCGTGATTTCAGATACGTAAAAATTAATGTTCGCAACAAGCAGATTCTTCCTTAACGCAACTCTTTGCGAAATATACTATTTTATAATCTAACTTTATACCTATCATAACATCACCCTGTATATGTTAGGTAGATATCTCTGTATAAATTGCAAGTACTTCTACATACTACAAATTGACTATTTAATGGTGAACGTAAATTTGCCGCGAGTTGGCCGTAGGGTTGTTGGTTTCACATTCAAATAGCATTCAGTCTCCCATACTTCAGATTCCCTATCCTGCAGAACTCTGTGGAAGATGAAAGCAGTATAAGTACGCGGGGAAATTAAGAAAAAATACCCGACATACCGTAAATGAAACGTTTACTCAAGAGAACAAGAGTTCCGGGATGTATAGCTGTAGGGATGACACAACAAACAGATACGATACAACAACGAAACCAAGGGGATGAAATGCAGACAGAGACGAAGTGAATAACGGATAGACATTCCGACATTCGATTTGCATAACTGCTCTGTTTTTTCGTGTTTTAAGTATTCAACTAAAGATGTTGACATTGTTGACATTCATTAACAAGAGAGTAGCATATCTACCACTTGCCTTCGAAGACAAGAGACTATGTAATAGAGAAAGTCATGTATCAAAATAAATGAGAGGAAATGTTAAGAAGCAATTTTTATTTTCTATTTTATGTTTTTATATTGCTTTTTTTATGAAGAATTTTTCGTTGCAAATTTGAAACCTGCAAACGGGAAATAGGTATACTTTTTGCTCTTGCCTACGAAATGTAAAGGGAATTTCTAAGAGCGGAATATTAAAATTTTTAAATTGACTTTTGTTTTTAAAATTTTCATATACATTTTCATAAAAAATCTTGTTACGTAAGATACAACATTTAACAAATTGATTTTTCCAATCATAATTCAAAATTTTAGAGACACTTTGGATGCTGACATTTTATTATATGATTTTTAATGATTCTAGAGGTGTCGTATTATCCATGTTTAAATTTATTTCATAGTACATTACTTGTTGTTTGTAGGCTGAAACCTGAAACACGTTATTGTTTAAGCTGAAATTACAAAGTTCAAATCTAAAAGCAACATCTCTACCTATATCCTTTAGCTTTCACAGCTTCTCCTTTCCTCATTCAGTTAGATATAGCTTATTACATGTTATTACTATAATCTGGCTACCCCTGGCACTTATACCTCCTGGTTTAGTAAATGTTATGATATTCGTTTAACCATATTAAATCCACAACTTGTACTTGTACAAGTCTTATGAGCATATGCCGTGAAAACTTTGGTGTTGATCCAGCACATATTTATACACTCCCATATTTTACGTGGGATGCATTAGCTCTAAATTGACGAGGGGTATACGATCAGGCTGGGACTGTTGAAGTTGTAAAGAACTATTCTATACAAGAGTTCTTGTTTCGTGCAAATTTTTTATATTCTAAAACAAGATGTTAAGAACTCTCTTAACTTACTCCATCGATATTTCATATTTTTTCGAACACGTAGTATGATGAATTGACTTTTTGATGTGCTTTTCTTATAAAATCACTTGTAGGTTCCTCGTTTCAATTCAAATATATTAAGAATATATCAATGCATCTAAATATGATGAATTTGACAGTATATATCATTGAAGCCTATTCGCTTTTTGATGAAATTGGTTCCTTGGCAATCTTTAAAAGTTTTTAAAGCAGCAAAGCAGCACTGAAGCCTTTTCAAGCCTGCTCTATACCTACATAAGGCAATTTAATATTATATACGACCTCGATCTCGAAGTTTGAATATTCGATATCGTCGGGTTGTAATTTTTCGTACCCGAATGGAAATCTTCGATTTTATAAATATCAACATTAAACCAAACTCTTTAGAAAGACATCACAAAGAAATGATAAAAATACCAAATACGCAAGTCAAGATACAGATCTTGAAAGAACTAAAAAGTTCTTTCAATTTACGTTTACATTTGCTGTTTCTATCAGCGTTTAGCCCTTTTTGTTGATGGCAATTCTAAGAATCTTTTTCTAATAGTTTGCATTCCTAGAAATACACATTCTTTGAAAAACTATAACGACAAATTCGTGTTCCAAGAAACTCCTCGGTCTCGAACTCGCAGCTTTGTTTAGCGTTTAGCCCACTTCATGGAAAACTGTCAGAGCTTTCGCCTTTGAACAGAATGGGCGAATGAGCAATATGGAATTTTGTGAGTAATCTCACTAAATTGGTCTAGAATAAATATAGTAAATAGAAACTCGTTATTTATGATTCCGTGAAATTCTGTGTAATTTGGATTTATGTCTTTCAGTTGGATATTTATGGAACAAATTAAAACTTGCTAGTATTCTATGATCTTTTATTATTTTCAAAGTGAAACACTAAGAAACATATGAGAATGTAAGCATCCAATTTTCAGTTCACTTGTAGAATGTCCTCGCCTTCAACTATTTAATTAATTTTGACTTATAAGCAAAAGATGCTATCCTTTGCTGACACGGCGCATAATTTAGGGGAGGTTTTCACCCATCGCGGTAATTTTAAACCTATGCATGACTACACAATGATTCAAATAAAGCAGGAAATTAATCACTTTTGTAATCTGTTTTTGGCAAATTAATTTCCTTTCACGTCTGTAGTCAATATAGGTTCATTTTCTCTACGTACACAAAAGCTTCATATAATAAGACGTGTTTTTGTCCAAGGTCAGACGTAAAGGTGAAAGACGTGTTACTTCATTTCTCAGCTGTTGTCGTGACGAGTTATTAGTTCCCGTCATTTGAGTTGTTTTGTCAAAAGTAGCTTTTCTCTCACCTGCGACTTTATTTATTACACAACATTCAAAAATACGACATGCAAAAACTCTCTATTATTTATATTTTCAATTAAACTTTGCTATAACTGCAAATTTAAAATATTTATAATATTTACTTTCCATGTTTGTTCATACATCATTTTTTCAATGTATATTACTTGGTTTAGTAAAATTTAGAAGAGCGCCTATAGCGCAGTTGATTTAGGACGGTTATTTCTTGATCGTCATTTATTATTTAAACTACGTTGAGATATGAGTTATACTAGGTGTTATGTTAGTTATGTCTATACATATATGAAACAATTCATATAAATGCTAGAATTTTTTCAAATATTCTGTATTCACCATGTATACGAATGCACGAAAAACACATATAAAGCATAGCCCTGTGTCTATAAATTACATTTCAACAACAAGAAGAATTCGTTGTGGTTGTGAATTTTAAATTTCGTAAAGCAAATACAAAATTTAGCTTCACAGCGAAATTTCTGAGAATGTAGAATTCAAAACCACAATATTTATTTGTATAAAGAATAAAGACGCGCATTCATGCAATTGTAAAATATCTTCACCAATCGTCCCTACGTCAACATTGGTCTTAGTTTTATTCAAATTGCTATCAACATTTCCATTGTTTTCAGTCTTCGTCAGAAGTTAAAACATATTTTGTGACCTTCCCTTTCGCATCACAAAACTCTGAATTCCATGTATAGTAAGGCAAAAGGCAATGCACTTGAGATTTGAAAAAAAGCTGTCTTTACTTCCTTACAATATTTATACAGAGCGTTTATTTTACCATCGAACATAACAGAGCGTACGCAATGTTCGCAGCTAAAATAAACGAGTCAAAGTAATGGCTGTGCCGATGCACGATAAAAGTAATTCATTTTTCTGATCATGTGGTTAGTTACTGTCAGTTGTCAATTTTCTTCCTTGTCATATTTAAATTGATTGTTCACAAATTGTTCATCAATCGTTAACTTATTTCTCAAGGGTTAGGTCTTTCAAATTACTCACTCAACTCAAATCTCCATTCAGCACTGTTTACAATAACTATCAAAATAGTTCTCACACTGATGCATTGACTTGTCATCTTGGTGTATCGTCTTCCGGCCCACATCCCCACTCTCTCCGCGTCCGTCGCGGGCCTTGAGTTTGACTCGTAAAATAATTGCACAGTATATGTTGTGCGAAGTTTTTAAGTTCTTCATCTTGTTTTCTACTTTTGCACTTTCCGGCGTTCCATATTTTCTGCTTTTTTTTCACTTCAACTATTTTATTAAAGAACTTTCTAAATATTACGCTCCACAGGGATAATCCAGTCGAAAATTTATTGTAAGCAAAAGTATTTGCTGACTCCCGACTAGTTCTTGTGCACTTATAGACTATGAATGTATTACGTGGATGGGTTTTTACTTTTTTTTTGTTCATAGTTTTCCACATGCAACATAATTTACAGAAAGGACGAACAGGGAAGACACGAACGGGAAAAAGTTGTAGAATTTCCACAGTTTTCTATTTTTATTCCAGCAAAATAACTATTCGTATTTCCAATTTACCTAAATATTGGGTTTCTTCAGTATTTATTACTGTGATGACACTTTTAATTGACAGACATTTTGCGTATTGAGGATTAAGAAATATTTCCGAAGCCACATGGGAGAATAATGACTTCACAAGTCATGATTCACCAAGACCAGTTCGTATATATCTTTTTACAAAAGTGTCACAATTCCAGGAATGCAAACCATGAAACAGTACTGCAAATGTGCAAGTTTACATGCAGATGGAAATGGGAAATTTTAGCTTTTCCACTTGACAAATTCTGATCCATGGAGACATGAAAGATAACCCTACTGAAGGTAACACTCTACAAAAGTTGCAACAAAGGGCAAAGTACTTCAAATATTTGCACTTCAAGATTTATTGATTTTATTGATTCGAAAATACATGCAAGAGCCATTTAAGCACAGTCCTTAAGGCTTAAAGCGTCAGAGAGTCCAATCTTCTTCCGATGATCTAACCTGAATAATCTGGCGAATCATTTACTTTCTTCGTGTTGTTCGTTGTTCATCCGGTTGCAGTTAGCATTTAAGCTATTTATTTTTTTTTCGTTAGATGGATAGGATAACTACGGATTCACGTCAGTAGCCAATGTCAGACTTTTACTGACTAAACTCCCACCTAAATACCAATTTTCGGAGAAAAAACCATGAATGGGAATTCTGGAGCCGCCTCTGTCGTAGAAAGGGGAGGACCTAGAATTAAGATACTAAGCCTGGGTAGCTTCCTAATTACTAATATTTACTAGCATTAATGCCCTCTAGGAGGCTTTCTAGATATAATTCCTAGCCTGGACTTGACCATCGTCACAGTCATTATTTGCTATAGTATCTTCCAGGTATAAGTTGGTTTTTGTCTTCTAGTTTACGTTAACGGAACTTTAAGAGAATTGTACAAACCTGACTACGAGCCTGATGACATATGCTGATGATTATAACTAATGATATGACCAATAAAATTAATTCAGAATTGTAATGAAGATCTTGTTTATATATTTCCAAAACTATAATCTACTACCTGCAATGGTATGTCCCTAACCAGTGCGTATCCAGGACCGGGCCTAATGCAAAAAATTGTTATTTTTAAACTTTGTGTTTGTAATGTATACGTATTTGAAAAACCAAATTGGGGGGGGGGCTAACCCCCATATCCCCCCTTGAATACGCCCCTGTCCCCAATAGGCACTTATTTCTAACATTCTTCGTTTTGCGTGCTTGGATTACAGAATTTTCGGTTTAATGATGTAAGCAGCGTTGAAAACTTTGAATACGTGCATGAGATTTGATAAGTACGAAGTAGGTACGAAACTAGGAACGAATCGAGCATCGAGGAAAATAAGTTTGGAACTTCAAACTTTCTCTTGTTATCTTGAGAGTCTCAACGCCATGTAACGCTTTAATCAGCGACAACGTAAATAATACCTTTTCTGAGCTTCTGGAATATGTAATTTACAATTCTTAGACAATTCAAGAACTGTTGTTCTAGCACTAGCTAAAGGTAAAAGTGAAAGTAAAGTAAATGTCATTTTTAAATAAGGTTAGGTATATAAAGAATAGAGGAACCTGTATTAAGTTATGACGCAATAACAAAAGGGCGTATTAAATTAGAACACAAAAACATGAAAAACACTAAAAAGTGGATCTTCCAGTTTCCAGATGCAGAGAAAGAAAAATGTTGACGTCGGATTTTGAATAACGTCGTAAACTAAATAGTACCTAAGTTACAACGAACGGATATAGAAGGAAGAGATGCAGAAGAAGTATTAGCTACAGGTGTAAAATTTCACAGGGTATTTCATGAGTCTTACGATGAATAAATTGCATTAATACAGATACCTAGACATTTCAAGTTGGGAATTGGAATATTTATAAATTAAAGTATACGTACTAACACACGTCCATTCAAAGGAATATGAGCCAACTTAGAAATTCGTCACTCAAAAAGTTTATTTTATGGCTTTTATACTAACGAACGCGATTAACAAAATCCGTACACTCCATTATTCAAAATCGTTACAGAAATTCTATTTTATGGTCCCGATAGATTTTTAGGTATTTAACGCAAAAGTCATTTAACTCAAGTAATTTGTAACAGCCGTAGTTCTACCCGTGAGTGTAATTCCTTTCTTTACAATTCTGTTTTACGTTTTTATGCAATAAAGTACGAATAGAATTTGTGAACCATAAAAGTTAAAACTTTTAAGTCATAAAATGGTCTAGGGTGGAATTTGTATATAGCCGAACTCTTCGGTACTCGTAAATATGGCTATCCACTATCCAGAACGCTGTCAGCAATTGTTGAAGACGCTTTAAAAATGGAAACTGCAGTTGGCAAGTGTTCTATGGCGTTATAGAGTAAATTCACATTGTTAACTGGCTATCCTTTGTACTTTCTGGCCACATACCGAAGGTGAAGATATGCATGCAGGTATAGGAAAGTAAAGTGATCATGAAAAAATTAAGGTCTTATTTTTCCTTGCTTCGTGGAGATCCATTGGCTTTTGGTCTGATGTGTGTGTGTGTGTGTGTGTGTGTGTGTGTGTGTGTGTGTGTGCGTGTTTGTGTGTGTGCGTGTTTGTGTGTGTGTGTGTGTGTGTGCGTGTGTGTGTGTGTGTGTGAACAAAATTGCGGCCAAACCAACCAATATGTCGGGGTGAAATTTGTTATCTGGACAGCTGTAACTCCAATCTGATGGTGTAAAAAATAAATAAAATCGGCCGGTAAAGAAGGGCACTTTACTTGAATGTCAAAATAAAAATTTACGTATAAGTGGCAAACAAAAAATACGTTTTTTGTAGAGCTTCGAATTCTCTACATTTCAACATCTATAATATTTTTTCCTGAGATGCATAGTTTGTGAGATATTAATTCCTAAAATTTCAAAATATTAAATATATGTTCTGCCTGCTTTTTCGGCCAACGCAAAGAACATACCAAGATAAAACTTGGTATCTGGGTATATATCCCTCCCAGTAGAAGCTGGTGTAAAAATAAATGAAATCGGTCGGTAAAGAAGGCTACTTTACTTGATTGTCAAAATAAAAATTACGTATAAGGGGTAAACAAAAAATATATTCTTGTAGAGATTCGAATTCTCTATATTTCAACACCTGTAACATTTTCTCGTAGGATGCATAGTTTGTGAGATATTAATTCGTAAAATTACAAATTATTAAATATATGTTCTGCCGCCATACTAAAGATAAAATTTGAACAAGAAAAGCTTAGTAATTACTAATTAAGTTCCTAGAATATTTTTTTAAACGGCGTTTTTCAGAAACTTTTCAACAATACAATAATTCCACCAGGACGCTTCCAGGTTTAAAACTGTTAACACATAGAGAGCACGTAATACTCAATTAGCATCAATTTCAATTTTTAAAAGCGCGGCAACAAGCATTTGATACCTTTTTGATACTAATCGCGGATTAGAATGTAATTTGAATAGGGGGAAAACAACCCAGGCATGTTATTTTCAGGGCTTTCTTTCTATGTTGCATTATTAATTCTAAATGGAATAAGACATATTCTTGTTTTATTTCGCTTTTATAAGTGTGCGTTGTTATTTGTTGTTGTTGTCCGCATTGTTGTTCATTTTCCTTTGGTGCTCTCTTACGCTTTAATGTTTTCAATTAAAATTCCTGATGATGAGTGTCAGTGTGTAGGTATATTTTAAATGTCCTTCTTGCTTTGGCCTTGCATATATATTAAGTAATAAGGACCAGGAACCAGGACATTGGCCACTTGGAAATAATCCGGATGCAAGCGGCAGGCGCAGTAAGTACCGGCCGTATACAGAGTGATTTTAAATTTTTGCCATCTAGTTAATTATCCATGTTCGTCGGAGTAATTTATAAAATGGCCATTTATGAACTATACTGACATGGACAAGACAAGTAGATGTCAATTATATAAAATCACTCTGTAGATTACCTTATACTTACGGTTTTAGCCGCGAAGAGCAATAACTTAGATCGTAGTTAATAGTATAATAATAACATTTGGTATTTAGATGGGGCGAAACCATTGAATGAATTATTTATGAATTAAGTCGAATTAATCGTTGTTATAAGCTTATAAGGCAACCGTTGTTATTAAAATTCTGTTTTGACTTAAATAAACGTGTTCATTCGGTGTAACACTAATTACTTTTGTTTAATTTTATCTAATTGGGTTTAGATTTCATTTTAATGAGGAAAGACATGCAAATAAGCATGTCTTATTTGAAAGTTTTTAGTGTTTAAAAATCTTTAAACTTTGTTGTAAAAAAACACCTACCAAAACGGTGTTTTTTTTACCTTTTTATAGTGCCACATGTAGAATTCATCATGATCATCAATCCTGAACAATGTCTCTTTGTTAACTTTGAAAAGCGAAAAAATGGAGTTGCAATTTCGTTAATTATTAGATTACGTTTCGAGCGTTCCGGGACCAAAAATGTAGGTTTAAATGTTGTTTTTTTTTTCAACGTTTTTTGCTTTCCATTGGGAACAATTTGTCAATTTGAATGCGGGACATGAGATGGACCAGTGCACGCGGTATTATGGTAAAGAATTCAATTCGAATAAACGGGACAAACTGCATAAAATTGATCGTAACATAAGCATAACTACTACCAATGCATAAACCAGCCTACATTTTTTTTTCAAATAATATTTCTATTTAAATAAATAAATCAATAAAAACTTAAAATACAGTAGCTCAGCACAGTTGACTGCTTTTTGATTTTACGATTTTCATTTACAAGCAAAAGAGGAAATATTCTTGACTTGACGTAATTTTAGCGCTTGAGTTGAGACTAGAATCAGGATGTTTTTCTATAAGACTCGTAGAAATGTCCACAATTACTCTATAGAACAAAAACCGGAAGTCTTATACAACGTTGACCCTTTTATCCATTGTTTTTCCAGAGGGCAATTTCCGTGGCGGCGACGAGGTACGGAAAGTCTCG
This sequence comes from Liometoxenus newtonarum, assembly GCA_030264535.1. Taxonomy (NCBI): domain Eukaryota; kingdom Metazoa; phylum Arthropoda; class Insecta; order Coleoptera; family Staphylinidae; genus Liometoxenus; species Liometoxenus newtonarum. The sequence continues at coordinate 11,633 of JARJEB010026103.1, forward strand.
GATCATCACCAGGATTTAGACGAAGGACACCCATCGAGACGTCGCAAACTGCACCAGTAACGGTGAGTTGTTTTTCATTCTTTTTTTGTGGCTTTCTTTTATTTATAATGCTTTCACATGGCAGCTTTAAGATTTGATAACGACATTTAAATGAAAAATACAAAAAAGAAAAACATTTTTAACACCTCGAATTCGCCATTTGCAATTTTCCATTTAATTTCACGTGCAAATTTCATTCAAACTATTCTTGTGCTATTCAGTGGTTATTGCACAGTTAGATAAGACCACGAAATGGAAATGTAAATTCAAATGCACAAAACAGTAATCACGTTGCCATGTTGGAAGTAAGCGAGCACCTACTTGGCAATGCAAATTCTCATTCTCCGCCATCAATTGGGCAATGTTTATGGCAACTCCATGCATTTGATATTCATTAAAATTACAATTGTATTAGTTAGACGTATATAATAAATGGATATGTGTAATGAAGTCGTCAATCTAGCGCTGTTCCTTGTTCCTATAATAACTATAATCAGTGGCGGATTTAGCATGATTGAGGCCTTTTCATTCTTTTTGGGGCTCTCAAAGCCGCCTGGACCACCTACTCCGCCTTATGGTAAGTCCGCCACTGACTATAATAATTCAACATCGTGAACAGCAGACTCTGGTTTGAACTCGACGCTCGAATAGTGACTCTCGTTGCATTTGAAACGCATGCAACTATCGCGAGATCATACGAATTTAGGGTTATGTCATGTAATGTATCCAGAACAGCTGTTTTAGATCCGGCCTTCATCTTACTCAACTGTACACTATTGGACTATTCACTATTGCGTATTCATTTTTTCTGTCCTTCAGGCAATTTTTCGTAATGACTTTTATCTCCTTCGCAAATGACATTGACAGCTTTCGGAGTTCAATTATAGACGTGTGTATGTATGACACTTTGACAGTAACCATCAGCTGTTCCGACCTTCCTTATGTCGTTGGAGGTTATATGAATCATAACCTTACATAAATTTTTGCAAGAAATCAAATGTTTTCTCTTTAGTACGTCATACGTCAACAATGAAGAAGTAAATATACTCAAGGCGACATATTGCAATAAATCTGTTGCATTTGTCAAGTACAGATGTTGTCGTCGTCTTTCAATTTGGCTGAGCTGAGCGTCGCAACCTCTGTTCGGGATATTTATGGACGTCACAGTCACAATCGGCATTATCGGGAATGCATATTTTGTTGGTAAACGTCGGTAAACGTAGTTTATTCATAGACTAACTATTAAAAATATATCTAGAAATATTTATTTTACTGAGATACGGAAATTCAAATCAAAATCGTTTTTTTTTTCTTCTTCTTTATTTCGAAAACAAATTCAAGAACGAAAACTCTTGAAATTGTTTTCTGTTTTGTTGCACGGCGGTTGTACGATATTTGACGGAATGCAATTAACTAATTAACCATCCGTAACTACGTCAGTTGTGTCTCGCAAACCATTCGTTGTTGCAAAGCATTTTTCATTTCATTAACTAACTAAATTCCTTTCGAAAGAAAAGTTAAAGAGAAAGAAAACAAATTCAGACTTTTATTTAAATACGTTTTAATTGTTTGTGTGAAAAATTGTCTGAGCACTTTTTGTGCTTAAAAAAATAATATAACTTCGTTTGATAGAAAGTGCAGCATTAAAAATGTTTAACAATTTAACAATTTCCAATCACGTACCTAGCTCATCCACTTACCTAAATACATGTAATAACGTTATACAGAGCGTTTATTTTACCATTGAACATAGCATCTATAGCAGCTAAAATAAACTCATGGCAGTGCCAGTGCACGATCAAAATAATTACTGCCAATTGTCAATTTTTGCCTTGTCATATTTGAATTGATTGTTCACAAATAATTCATCAATCGTTTACTTCACTCTCAAGGGTTAGATCTTTCAAATAACTCACACAACTCCAATCTCGATTCAACACGGTTTACTATAATCATCAAAATAGTTTTCACACTGATGCACTGACTTGTCATCGTGGTGTGTCGTTGTCCGTCCCACATCCCCACTCTCTCCCCATCCGTCCGTCTGGCTATAGCAATAGAAATCCTCACTGCCATGAGTTGTAAAATAAACCCACGGTATATATTTTTATTCTCCAATTTATAAATTCAAGCAGAACACAACAACAAATGAATAATAATATACTATTATTATTATTATGTTCTTGTATTTTATTTTAAGTCCAGTTGTGTGTAAACTTTACAAGAGTAAACATCCACTTTTACCAATAATAAATATTTAAATTTAAAATATAAATGTGAAAACTGCAAAGTGCAAATTAACACAAAATGATTATTTATTATACAGTATGTACTTACTTATTCTTTTTTTATTTCAATAATTTTAAATCAATAATTACATTTTCCGCACTTTTCAATTCAAACATTTTTACGACTGCCCTATGAGCTCTGCTTTTCTTGTAAATCTTGAATTTTTATGTAAACAGCATAAGAAGTATTTTTTGTATCCAGTTCTAGAATCATTTTTACGTTAATATAAAAGTTTATGTCCAACAAAAGTTTTAAGAGCATTTAAAAAAATTTATGAGTGCACTTAGCAAAAACTTCCCTATTTTGGTTGATGATATGATAAAACTTGTTTTATTTGATCTTAAAAATAAATGGAAATAATTAGGAAATAGCAGAATTCGGACCAAACAAAACAACCTTTCATCTCAAATTTGTTGGGAGTAGGGTAAACTGGGCGCATAGTATAATTTTTATAGCAGGTAGCAGGTAAACTGGGCGCAAAAAAAGAGAATCGAGCAGCGGATTAGGATCCTTGGCGGTCAAGTATACAAATAGCAGGATCCCCCTTTTTTTCATTTTGAGGCCAGTTTACCTACGTCCAATTTGTTGATAACTTGATTCAATTTGAACTTTTCTTATTTAGAATTCCATATAGTTCTTTCTATACCATCATTATTCCTTTGTTTAGCTTTAGAATATTTAGTTTTAGTTTTAATGCATTTCGTTCGTTGCCCGGTTTTCACTTGGATTATTCACTGTTCAAAATAATAATACGAAACGACCTCATACTGCCCGCTTCCGGCAAAATGCAATTAGAGAAAACCATATCGTGGCTCGTGAAATTAAAAGCAAGACTACAAACTCTTTATACTCATTCTTCATTCAGTACTATAACTTATATTGTGTTTCATGTAAGTGTTAAAATAGTTAATTAATTAATTATTATGTGAATAATAAACAAGAGTTGGTCGCGTGGCTTTTGGCTTGTTAGTTGTTAATTAGATCATTGCTAATTCTAAATGTGGATGTGTAAATAATGTATACGCATTAAGTGAATTAAATCTTTGATTACAGCCCTTGCATGATGGCAATCGAAGGAGATCACCGTCGGGTGATACGTCGCGACGCACCAAAGCCAATTCGACGCCGCAACTAATCAATTCCAAGGATCACGACAGCAGGTAAAGTTTTATAGTATATTATTCAATGAGCCCATAATGCAGGCTATTATACGCGAGGGCAAGTTTACGCACGAGGCCGAGCGAAGCGAGCGCCGAGTGTAGTAAAGCCCGAGCGTATTAATAATTTGCCTGCATTATGGGCGAATTGAATACTATA
>JARJEB010026106.1:0-11590 GCA_030264535.1 Liometoxenus newtonarum
AGTGCAGGTGATCCGTGTTTGTTCGTAAGAAAAGTTGGTACTCGCGTGCTCATAATCGCAATTTACGTGGATGATGGTTTGTTTGCCGGGAATGATTGTGACGAAATGAAAACTTTTATTTTTGAACTGAAAAAGACTTTTAAAATTACTGAAGAGTGGTCGAGAGATTCAAGATGTCCGAGGAAAATCCAGTCTCAACACCATGTGATGGTCAACTGGACGAGATCAAAGAAGATCCAGATGTGATGTGACTTGGATGAGTCAAAGACAACCTCGCGTGACTCTGTCAACTACAGAAGCCGAATACGTTGCAGCATGTGAGGGCATGGAGGAGATGATCTGGGTCAACAAGCTGTTGACTGAACTGACATCGGAGAAGAAGGTACCATGCCTTCAAATAGACAATGCCAGTGTAATAAAGTTGGAAAGAAATCCGGAATTTCACAAACTAAGCTAACACATTGATGTGAAATTCCATTTTATCAAGCAAAAATACCAAGATGGTGATATTGATCTGAAGCATGTGCCAGGAGCTGAACAAATAGCCGACATTCTGACGCAGCCCCTGCCACGTCCGAGGTTTGAGAAGTTGCGTGCAATGATGGGAATGATTTAGCGTCCGGAGACCATTCACAAGCAATAAACTACATAATATGTGAGAGGAAGTGTTGGAACTTAACAAATATTATGTGTAAATTCGTGTTCAGTTTCAACAGTTCCCTGTAACTCAGTAGTTGCAATGGGAAACACGCATGCACCTCGGTGTAGAGTTTCTTATTTGGCATATATTATATGCAAACTAGCTGCTTCCGGCGCTCTTGTGTCTTGTACTTGACTATGTTAACGTCGTGTGTAATTGTATTCAATTCGAGTAACGTGTTATATATTGTAAGGTTAAAGACTTGTTGGATGTACAATAAAGATCTTTAAACATCTTAATCATCAATCCGAAATGCTCAATTAAATGTATGATCTTCATCACCTCATTTTTATTTTTGTTTTTTTTTTAATTTTGTTAAGATTCTCCTTTTTTTGTTACACATTATTTTCAATTTATTTATTTCCTCATACCACCAATAAATCGAATTTCTTTTAGTTTTTATTTTGTTTAGGTTTATGCTAATAAAATTTTCACAGCAGAATTTATTGATTTTAATCATGAATTCTTTCAAGAATGCGTCGCTTGACATGTTTTTGATTATGTTATTGTCGAATAACTCTAATTTTGAGATATTTTTCTTGTATTTTTCTAAATTAGCAAACAAACATTCATCGCCTATTGTAACTAACGTCCCATGGCGAGCACCACTACAAGTAAGGAAGGGCAACCCAAGAAACAACTTGGACTTCTTCTTACAAGCATGGGAGGACTACGAGATTGCGACGGAAATGGACAAATGGAAACCAGAAGATGAAGCTAAAAAGATAAGTACTTTTTTTACAGCAATAGGCACTGAAGCTTTGCAAAAATACAATAGATTCAACCTCTCAAATGAAGAGGAAACAACATTGGCTAACGTTAAGGAAGCAATTAAAAACAAAATTGTGGGAGAAAAAAACGTTATCTATGAGAGAGCTATGTTCAATAGTTGTAATCAAGAATTCGATGAAAGCTTCAGTGACTATTGGATAAAGTTAGAAAAACTGATTGATAGTTGTGAATATGCTGCATTCAGAGATGAAATGTTGAGGGATAGGATAGTTTTGGGGATAAGCAAAATAGAACTGAGAAAGAAGCTAATGAGCAAACCAAAACTGACCCTGAAAGACGCTGTAGATTTATGTATGATTGAAGAAGCGACTGATTTTAGGGTTAAGGACCTGAATGTTGAAAATAATGCCTCTGTCAACGAGATCAAAAAGAAATACGTGATGATAGATAGAATTCCATGCCAGTTTTGCGCAAAATATTATGAATTCAATAAACACCGGTGCCCGGCATTAGGAAAAGTTTGCTCTAATTGTGGTGGATGGAACCACCTTGCATCAGTATGCAAGAAAAGCAAAAATCAAAGTAAGCGTAACGAAAGTAAGACACTACGAAACAAATAAGAGCAGTGGACTGGCCCAGCGTTTCTCCAGATAATCGTAACGATGAAAAAGACTGTTCTGATAACTCGGAGGAAGAAGAAACTAAAGTTGTGAGGAAAATAGTAGATAACACTAAAAGAAATCGTAAAGCTATGGCCTCGTTAGAGTTCAAATGGAACAATAGCTGGAAAACCACAAAATGTCTTTTGGACACAGGAGCAGATGCATGTGTGATTGGTTGGTCGGAATTGAAAAATCTCATGGGCGTAAATGATATTACGCTCACCAAAGTCAAAGAACCTCTCTCTATTCAACTATAGTGGTGATGCCATTAAAATTTAGGCTCAACTATTGTAAAATGTCGAAGAAAAGGCAAATTGTATCGTATTGAATTTCAGATATCGGAACGAAACCATGCACCACTCCTGTCTGAGAACGTATGTACGACGCTGGAATTGGTAAAGTATTGCGAATCTATCGATGCGGGAGACAAAACGCTTGAGAGCTTTTGCGACTTGTTTGAAGGAAATGGATGTGTACGAGGAGAAACGTCACTCGAGGAAGACGACACAGTTTCGCCGAATATGTCACCAGCTAGAAGAGTCCCAGTTGCCTTAAGAGAACAGCTGAAAACAGAAATCGACAGATTGGTGAAGGAAGAAATCATCTTCCAAGAAAACGAACACACCAAATGGGTCAGCAACATACTAATATTGCAAAAGAAGAATAAGGAGCTTCGCATATGTCTTGATCCTTTACCACTCAATAAGGCTCTGAAGAGACCACTCCTACAGTTTACAACTCTAGACGAGATTTTACCCGAGTTGGGTCAAGCCAAAGTTTTTACAACAGTAGACATAAGAAAGGGATTTTGGCACATAAAACTAACAGAAGAGAGCAGCAAATTAACTACGTTTTGGACGCCTTTTGGCCGATTCAGATGGCTTCGCCTGCCATTCGGAGAGAGCGTAGCGCCGGAAATATTCCAAGCAAAAATGATGGAAATTGTGAATGGAATGGAGGGGGTTGAGATATTGGCTGATGACATATTAGTCTACGGAATTGAAAACACCGCTCAGGATGCCATATTGGACCACAACAGAAAACTCACCAAACTTTTTACAAGACTCCGGCAATTTAACTGCAAACTGAATAAAATTCAATTGTGCAAAACCGAAGTTTCTTTCTATGGACATCACCTATCAGACAAGGGCCTTCGTCCAGACAATACAAAAATCTCTGCAATACGTTCATTCCAGCCACCGAAAGACAGAAAGGAGCTACTAAGATTCATAGGAATGGTGACCTATCTACACAAATTTATAAAAAACCTGAGCCTGGAATTTAAAATCCTAAGAGATCTAACCAAGAAAGACGCCGAACGGAAATGGTCCATGACTGAAGATAACGAGTTTCGGAAGATAAAAAATCTAGTCTCCGACATTAGTACTCTGAAATTTTATGATATAAATGCACCCATCACCATGGAATGCGACGCTTCAGGGTAGGGTCTAGGCACTATGCTGGTCCAGGATGACGGAATCATAGCATACGGATCCAGAAGCCTAACAGAGACTGAAAGGAATTATGCTCAGATTGAAAAAGAGATGCTTGCGATCATATATGCGTGCACTAGATTTGATCAGATACTGGTGGGCAACCCACTAATTACAATCAAAACGGACTATAAGCCAATTGTGGACATATTTAGAAAATCGCTACTCGAAGTGCCGAAAGGATTGCAAAGAATGCTTCTAACTATACAGCGATACAATATCGACATATAGTACGTAAAAAGGTCTGACAATATTGTAGCAGATGCACTATCCAGGGCTCCTGTCGATGAAAACATGACGCAATATTACAGCATCAGAAATCAAAGATGCTCGAAAACAATTGAAGAAATAAATTTGACTCACGATCTAAAAATAACAGATGAAAGAATGAACAACATCAAGGAGGAAACGACGAAAGACGTCAACTTGCAACAAATAAAAGTTTATATTAGGAATGGTTGGCCTCACTACAGCAAGTTGCCGCCAGCTCAGAAAGTGTTCCATCGATTAAAAAATGGCAAGCCGCCCAAACCGAACCGTAAGACCACGCGTCCAATTGTCGCTCGTCCAATTGTCGTCGCGTCCAATTGTCGCGCGTCCAATTGTCGCGCGTCCTATTGACAGCGTCCAATTGTCGCGCGTCCAATTGACGCGATACCCAACATATCCGTATGAATACGTTTCCATGGATGTGTTCTTTCTAAACCAAGGTAATAAACAATCGATATACTTGGTAACAGTTGATCATTTTTCAGATCTCATTGAGGTGGACAAACTAAAAGATCTATCGCCTGAGGAAGTGATTAAGGCTTGAAAACGAAATTGCTCTCGCTATGGCATCCCATAACGTGTAATTACAGATAACGGTACCAATTTTTGGAACGAGAAATTTAAAAGGTTTAGCGGGTTTTGGGAATTCACCCACTATACCTCTTCGCCTCATCACCAACAGGGCAACGGCAAGGCAGAAGCGGCGGTAAAAATAGTAAAAAAACTAATGAAGAAATTAATCGAAGACAATAGCGACTTCTGGTACAATCTGCTTAATCTAAGAAACACGCCTTATAAAGTAAACTCATCACCAGCTGAACAAATGAACCAGATACCGTATTCCAGAGATAGAACAACAGCTTAAAATAAAACCGGTACCCAATACGAAGCAGAACATTGAGAAATTACGTGAATGCGCTAAGAAGCACTACGACAAAAGAGCTCAGGAAGCACAAACTCTGAAAGAGGGTCAGAAGGTATCGGTGCAATTGAATCCCAGCAGGCCGATCTGGAAAAAGGGCATATCTCACTATTTCTCCTAGTTCGTTGATTATTGTAGTATTATCTTCTTCTTTTATGTCTTATATGATGTTGTACTTGTTTATTTTTGGGTCGCGGAAAATTGCCCGAAAACAATTGCCGGAAGGAAAATTGCCCGAAAACAATTGACCGAAATAACAATTCCCCGAAAGGATAGTTGCCCGAAAATAAAATTCCCCAAATTACAATTGACCGAAATGAGAATGGCCCGAAAATATTTTGTTAACCCAGAAAGGTAAGGGGGTTAGTCCTTGTTGGAGTTAACGAGAAGTTAGTGGTAAATACACAAAACGTACTTGGTTTTAGCGTACTTGGTTTGGTTAGTGAATTTTCGGGCAATTCTCTCTCAATTGTAATTCGGGGAATTTCATTTTCGGTCAACTATCCTTTCGGGGAATTGTTATTTCGGTCAATTGCTTTCGGGCAATTTTCCTTCCGGCAATTGTTTTCGGGCAATTTTCCGGGCAATTCTCCTAGATCCTTTATTACTTTCCGACCATAGCGAAGGTATGCGAAAGATTCGGGGCAAGGCAAGCAACGGATCGGGATGAAATTTGGTACGTTGATAGATATCCGTCCAAATATTCCCTGGCTAATAAATGAACAAAATCGGTCGGTAAAGAAGGGCACTTGGGCCCATAACTTAAATTTCAAAACAAAAATTTGCGAATTACGCCCAAACAAAAAATACGTTCTTATAGGGAGACGAAATCCTTCCATTTTAGCACTCGTACGATGCATAGTTTGTGAGATATTAATTCACAAAATTTTAATTTTTGTGTATTCTTGTGAACAAGATACCGGTCAAACCGCGTAATTCTGGATGAAATTTGGTACGTGGGTAGACGTCCGTCTGGTGAGAACCTGGAGTAAAAATAAATGAAATCGGTCGGTAAAGAAGGGCACTATACTAGAATGTATAGATGTATAAATTGCCTATAAGTGGCAAAATATTGCATATATGTAAGAATAAAAAATATATACTTGTAGCCCTATCAATTGTCTACTTTTCAATTCCTATAATATTTTTTGTCGGATGCATAGTTTGTGAGATATTAATTCGTAAACTTTCGTATTAGTGACTATCACAAAACGATTAGAATTGAATATACTTGTGGTTACCATGGCGACTGCCTAACAATGTAAATACTCAAAATGGACAAATATAACGTATGAAGCATATGCACATTAATTATGGGCCCCATACACGGTCCGGAAATCCTTTGAGGAAAAACTGTTCAGTCCTGGCCTTCCGGATTTCTGGAGCGGGTGCGGTAAAAAACTGACAGATTTTGTGGACTGTTCAGGCGGCCGGATGAGAATTGAAAAACTATTCTAAAAATCGGTGCGTTAAATTCGCGGCGCACAACTTTCCGACCATATATAGTATGATTTCCTAGAAGTCGTCAATTGTAAAAGTAATTTTGATCGGAAAGTGGAAATTGCACAGAAATGTAGTGATACAAAAACATAATCAATACAAACCATGCTTATATTAGAAACCTTGCTTCATTTTGGCATTTATTTATTTGTTATAATCAATCTCATTTCCACTTTCCGATCAAAATTACTTTTACAATTGACGTCTTCTACGAAATCATATTGTATATGGTCGGAAAGTTGTGCGCTGCGAATTTAACTCACCGATTTTTTTTAATATCGCATTATCTATATCTTCTTTATTCAATTATTTATATTTATTCTCTTCTCTTTGATCTCCAGCTCCTTTTCCTTTTCCTTTTCTAATTTTTTCCTATTACTAGAAATTTTTTTTAATATCTGTATATTATTACCAAATTTGTGTTTGTCCGATCCTTGCAACTCTTCTATTCCTTTAAAAAAAAAAGTTTAATAACATTAATAAATAACAAAAATGATGAAAAGTACTAAACCAGTAATTCGGATCTCCGAAGATCTTTCGAAGCAATATCGCCCATCACAAGGATGAATAATAAATCGGTACGGGTACGCACCGCTCAAATTTCCGACGGTATACGACTTAAGAGAAAAGTAATTTGCTAGGATATCAAAATGTATTCAAACTCATTTCCACTTTCCGAACGAAATTACTTTTACGATCGACGCGACGATTTCTACGACATCGTAGTGTATATGGTAGGAAAATTGCGCGGTGCGAACCCGTTCCCAGGGACGGACTGGCCATAAGAGCTTTCGGAAATTTCCCGAGAGGCCGCAAGGTCGGAGGCCAACTCGATAACTAGATATGCGATCATGTGGCTGCTTACAAAAAATTTCCTCGGCCGGTTGCAAGACCCAGTCCGTCCCTGCCCGTTCCCATCTTCAACTTTATAACATTGAAAAATACAAGACTTCGAAAGAAACACCTGCATAAATCACATTTGAAACACCCTGTATTCATTTTCTTTTAATTTTTCGCCAATTTCTTGCTGTACACACATTTGACAACCCTTTATAATTGTAGATTATTATATGAGAGATTTTGACAGCCCTTGTTCACGAAGATGATGTTTGAGCCCACGAGCCGCTGGGCGAGTGGCGCAATTCATCTGAGTGAACAATGGCCATAATCGCGAATATAATGCAATGCTTTTTCTACACCTTGCACTATTATTAACACAAAATACAAATTGTGATTTCTCGATGAAGCAACGTAACTGACAAGTGATACAATATGGCGCACGATCACATACAGTCATTGTCGGAATTCTTCGGGTTTTTTTCGAAATCTTAGATCATATAGATAAGTTAGATCGGTCCCTTCAAATTTGTCAAATCTTGTGATCTTCGAAAATACGCGATCAATGTAATGAAATTGACAGAATTTCTCGGGTTCCCTCGGGTTCCTTCGAGATCTTAGCTCATATAGATAAGTTCGATCGGTCACTTCAAATTAGTTAAATCTTGTCGAACTTTAATACGCGATCAATGTTATTTAATTGCAGTGATTTCTGAAAATCCATATCTCACGGTAGTGAGATTTGAAAATCCAGAACTCACGGTAGTGAGATATAGGTACCATTAATCACTCAAAAATGGTAATAATGACCATGTAACTAAATAGGTGTAGAAAACTATTATATTTGAAACACCGTGATTACAACATATAAATCACCCCATGGTACATAATATTCCATACTTCGTTTATAACCCTCATATTCTATTCGCATAACTTTCCATTTGCCAATTTTGAGTGTGTAGAATGAACCTTTTTATTAATTTTATTAATATCTCCAAAGTATGCATGCTATGCAAAATTGCTGTAGGAAATCATATATTGAGAATGGAAAACACTACAAGAATATTATAAAATTAGAACCAATATTTAACCAGTTATGCAATTTATATTTTTATTCACAATCAGTTAGTAATTTTTAACTTTCCAACTTGTTGCGAAGTTGCGACGTACGTCTTTGCCAACTGTCACTTTCCAACCGGTTGGAAATTGACTACTTTCCGCCTGCGAGAATCACAGCTAACTATTGCATTATGTCGTTTTTAATGAAAAAATTCGTTACCACGTCAACGTCATCACATTAATTTTTGCGTTTCTTTTAATGAAATTATATTTTACACAAAAAATATAATAATTCTGATTATATACCTCGTTGTATATACATACCTACACAAAGAATTGCGAATAGTATTTATTCAACATATGCATATCCCATTTTCGTTGATATATTTATTTGTTGTGTTACGAAATCACTAGCACTACTGCTTGTGAACAATCCGAACGTAGATCAGCTCAAACATCCAACTTGAAAACAACAAATCAATTTCACTAGCCAGCAATGTCACACATATTTATATGTCACGGTATCCGGAGACTTGTTCGAAAACAATTTGTTCGAAGGAAATTTGTTCGGAAACCTTATTTTGTTCGAATGCATTTTGTTCGACGGAAACTTGTTAGAATGCATTTTAAATAAATTTGTTGCTTACAATGGCGGTAAACGTTGGTCAATGTTTGTCAGAACAATTTCATTCGTCTCTGTTAACCTAGTGCAACAGTGAGTCGAACACCTGACACCTTCTCCAGACGTAATTCAAATGACAAAGCCGATCGATGTACTCCATCAACAAACCTAAACGTGGAACCAATTGAAATAGCCAGCATCGCTAATGAAGAAATCTAATGGTCAATTGGTTTAGCACCAGCAAATATTTTTAAAATAAGTGCGAATAAGAGAGAGTCTCACCCAATTTGTTGCTTACAATGGCGGTAAACGTTGGTCAATGTTTGCAAAAAAACGTGTGAAATATTAAATTTGTTAAGAAAAGTAGAACAAGTCAACTGCACTGAAATACACGATTACAAAAAATACATAAGTGAGAATTTTGCAAAACAATTTGAAGGAATAGGTAACATTTTAAATCAGGAATGTCACATAGAAATAGATACACCAGTAGCTCATCTGCCAAGAACTATACCGTTTGCAATTCAAGACAAACTAAAAGAAACTCTAAAAAATATGGTCGAAAAAAAGTGATTGAACCTGTTGAAAATGCAGCTGAGTGGGTGAATCAGCTGGTAATAGTCAAAAAACCTGATTGATCTTTGAGAGTTTGTTTAGATCCAACAGAATTAAATATAGCAATAAAAAGACAAGTCTACCAGATACCAACTGTTGAAGAATTAACGCATAAATTGGCAGGAGTAAATTATTTCAGCACACTAGATGCAACCAGTGGTTTTACAAAATAAAATTGGACGAAGAAAGTTCAAAATTATGCACATTTGCAACTCCTGTGGGTAGATTTAAATTTATCAGGTTACCGTATGGCATAAAGTGTGCACCAGAAATTTTTCAAGAAATATTTAAGAACATTTTTGATCTTGAAGGGGTTTATGTTTATATTGACGATATCTTAATACGTGGAAAAACTAAAAAAGAACATGATGAACGATTGGTAAAAGTGCTAGAAATTGCGAAACAGAATAACATTACTTTTAATAAGATAAATAACATCAGAAAGTTATTGAAAAATAATATGGAATTTTGTTGGGATAAACCTAAAGAAGACGAATTCTTAAAACTGAAAGAAACATTGAGCAGTAAACCGATATTGCAGTATTTTGACGAGAAATGTGAAATTTTAATTTCAGTGGACGCCTCAAAAGGGGGATTAGGAGCTGTCATGTTGCAAAATAAATTGCCATGTGCATATGCCTCAAGGGCATTGACCGAAGTACAGGGTCGCTATGCACATATAGAAAAAGAATTATTAGCTATTCTGTACGGAGTTACTAAATTCACCCAATATGTATTTGGGGAAAGATTCATAGTAGAAACAGATCACTTACCATTGTTAACAATTTTTAAAAAACCAATTCATAAATGTCCTGCGAGACTACAAAGAATGATGATACAAATAATGAAATATGATTTGGAAGTAAGGTATAAGCCAGGGAAAGAATTGTATTTATCTTATGCCCTTTCTAGAGCATATGTAAAAGAAGCCACAGATAAGGATAAGTATATAGATTAGATGTTAAATATTCAAGTATGTTCAGTAAAAGAAAATTTGAGAATGACGAATGATCGTGAAGAACAGTTCAGAGAAGAAACAGAAAAAGATTTGGAACTAAAGCAGTTAAAAAACTACATAATAGAAGGTTTTCCAAATAGTATCAAACATGTATCGGATAATGTAAAAATATATTATAAATATAGGTCATAACTACTAGAAAATTAAGTCTATTGTATAAGGGTAATCAGTTAATTATACCAAAAAGTTTAAGGAAGGAAATGACAGAACGAGTTCATTCCAACCATAGTGGAATAACAAGAAGTATAGCACTAGCAAGTATAGCACAAATGATATTAAAAACTGTTGTCAGAATTGTGAACTTTGTCACAAATGTATGAATTCACAATCGGCAGAAACATTAAAGAGTCACAAGATTGAGAGAATACCGTGGTATAAAATAGAAGGCGATATATACACACTGCACGGAAGAAATCATTTAATAACAATAGATTACTACACTAAGTTTGTAGAAGTAAGCGAATTAGCGAACATAACAAGCAAAGGCTTAATATGTAAATACAAAAAATATTTGAACATCTAGGGATTCCCAAGGTACTGTGTAGTTACGGAGGAACACAATTTGGATCACGAGAATTTCAAGTGTTTCTAAAGGTTAGTGTCCACTATAGAGTTTTTTCGGTAGAGTTAGAGAAAATTCTCGTGTAGAGAGGCGTAGAGAAGTGTATACACCCTATAGAGCTCTACACTAGCGCTCTCTACGCGAGAGTACTCTCGCCTGAAAATCTCTAATGTGGACACACTACTTTTTGGTGCGTGGTAGAGATCTACATGTGCTCTACACTCTATTGAACGTGTTCAATAGAGTAAGTAGAGAATCGTGTGCATTTGCCTGCGATTTGACCCCAACCAGTCGAGCGTGAAAAAAGGGTCGTGGACAGGTAGGTTCCAGGCGCTTTGTAGGTTCCAGACCCAACGCTCCTTTGTGTATGACCGTCCGATTTCTTTCAGCCTGCAGCTGTGTTGCAGCTGCTCGCTCTATCACACGTCTCTACAATCTACAGTCATACTAGGCTATAGTGTACACACCCTGTAGAGCGCATGGTAGAGATCTACTCAAAATTTCCCTACTGCAGCTCTAGGTAGAGCGGTAGAGTGGTAGAGACGTGCAGTAGTGGACACACTTCAGGTAGAGTCTCTACACTCTACGCTCTACAGTC
>JARJEB010026111.1:0-31240 GCA_030264535.1 Liometoxenus newtonarum
GGTAGGCAACCCAAATGGCTTTGCTCAAAATGCCCGACGTTTGAGCGTGACATTAGGAGTGTATAAAAATAACTATTAACGAGAAATCAGTGAATTTAATAACATTTATAATGGAGAATGATTTAAGTTGCACTCTCCTCGATATTCGTGAAGCGGCTGCAAAGAGCATAAATAAAATACTACCAGATCAGAAAAATCAAGAAAGGCATACCTATTTAAAAGAATCTGAAATTTTTCAAACGACGATCGATGATTACAGTTTCCTAGTGGAATTCGATGCGCAATGCGCATGCGTCCATTTTACTTTATGCAACTAGTTGTCTTAAGTGAATAATAAAGAAGCGCAACATGGAATGCTTTAATTAACTACATTGAGTATTCTAATTGGTATATTATGAACGCAAAATAGATAAATATATTTAACGTAAATTTCCATATCGCAAACCGAGCGAAGACAGAGAATGAAAGATTTATAATTCACACGAGATTATCCTTGCGAATTGAAATTTTCAAAATTTTTGTTAGACAGTCAACAAACAAAATTACTTCTCATAATCCTTAATTAAAGCAAATTTCAATTTTGCTAAATTAACATTTATAGTTCAAATTAGGTAATAACTCCAGCTAGATATTCAGGTTTTTTTATTTGTTTTACTTTTAGTCATATCCCGTTAAGTTAATAATTGATTAATCTTTACTCTTTCATTACAAATAAATAAAGTTACCAGAGTAACACTATTAATTAATGTTAAACGACGGGCAATGTAGTTTTGTCCTGTTTTATTAATTCGCATAGAAAGTCATGTGGAGTTTCTTTTTGTTTGAATTACTCTGTAGGTTTCATGCAGCCGGTGGTAACCGTGAAGTGGCATTGCTTGGCGTACACTTAAAGGTTTAGTAATTAAAGCTTCGCCTGACGGTTTCTTTTAATTATTTTGTCGTTGCTATTCTCTCATGTGTTTAACAGTCTGAAGTCGAGTCCACTTCAATCCAGTCAACCTTTCTCAACCAACCAACCACTACAAGTAAAGTACACTTGCAAAAGGGCATTCTGCATTCTGAAAAAAAAGGAAGGACTGATTTTCCCTTGCAAGAACAAAAAAACAAACTTAAAAGCAGAAAATTAAAGTGACCAATTAACAACTTTTGTTGTCAATTTCTTTAAAATTATTTCAGAATAATAGATTTAGTTGTTTGCATTGAGGAGCAAGGGCAATTTGTTCGTTTGTGTATACTTATAGACGATTGACATCTGTGAAACTAATAGTTAGATCTCAATGTTTGAAGGTAGTTTCGTGTTAGTCCGAAAGCAATAAATCAACACACTCTATCGCCCGTAATACACAAATGGATGACCTCACTGTCAACAGCAAATCCAAATAGTTATTGACATTCAATGTTGCACTGAACATACGCTAGAATTCGATGGTGACAAATCGTCCGAATTGGACTCCTGCGGATTCTCCGGCACTTCCGATCGACGCACGTACGGAAGTGTGCTACGCACCTGCACGTAATTAATATTTCGAATATCCAACATCGAATCAAACGGAAAAACGATAAAGGAACAATTGCAGCATGATACTAATATAGGGTACACCCAGAAAATACTTCACAAGAATTTAACTAGTTTGGTTGATTTATTGGCGCGATTTTGCAGAACACTCTGCCTTAGTGGATAAAGGGTGTTCAATTAAAAATAACGAATGATGTTGTACATTTGCAACATTCGCTGAAAAATTGGGAATTAACCAACAGTTTTTCATTAGGTACACCTAACATCGGCTCTGCGTGACCCAATTCCTACCCCCCTTGTTAGAGAACAGATGATATAGTTGTATAGGGATATACAGATCTTCTACGCATTGCAAAAATCAATTTGCCCTCCAACGGATCTATAACAAATGCAATGAAAGAGTTCCCGGTAAAAATATTTCACTGGTGAATTTTTCGTTTTTCTATTCTGTAGAAAAACCTCGAAAAATTCGTGCGGTCTGACCGACTCATCCGTTATACAACGACCGCTTGTTTATCAACTGTAATTGATAAGACTCTGATTTTAACTGTGGTTGTACAGGCTGAATGAGAAATTGGCCTTTTTTTTGTTCTAGGCAAGAAGATGCTAACATTAAAAGATATAAATAAAACTAGAAAGTTGTTGTAGTTGTTCATTTTATTTTTCTTTGCAATGCGGGGTTTATAAGCAACGACGTTGATGCCAATATATTATTTCACCTTTAATAAATTTCATTTCGTTCTCTCTAGATGTCTTCCATGTGTGTAACGATAAGAAATAGTATGGCAGCGTTGAGCAAGGAAGAAGGCGTTTTTATTGCGCTTATTCTCGAGTGTTATAAGTCTCAACAGTGGAAAAGGAAGAAAACTAGTTTTAAAACAATCATTCGTAGAATGCGGAATCAATAAAGAAAGGAACGATAGCCCATATCAAGTTCACGTAAAATGGTACTATTTCAGAACGAGTTCCCACCCCTGGAACCAATGAGAACATCCATTTCAAACATCCAACAAATGACCTAGGAGGTCAGAGCTTGGAACGCTACGGAGAGTCAAAACGAAAAACTGGATTTGCAAATCCATCGTTTTCATATTTATTCAGATGTCTAAAAATGTCAATAATTATTGAGTCCAGTGCGATGCAAAACGTTTTAATCATAATTATAATTTTAGGCCACTACACGGCCACTACACTACACGGAAAATTAATTTTGCTCAAGAAAATAATGCATGTTATTAAGACAAGTTTAAGAAAAAGACAAATTTTTCCAACTTTTCGGCCCTTAGAATTCTGCAGTAAAATTTAAGTAGTACGGTCAAAATCCAATTGTGATTGTGTGACCCTCTTAATAGTTAACATAAACGCGCCTCTTACCTTTTCGATTGCAGTAACCGTTTTGGAGTAATAATGCCAATATAGGTACGCAATGGGTATAAGGACTAAGGATAATGAAACTGGAAGGTTTTAATGCTACAAGATTAAATCGGTAATAACATTGCCTTATAAACTAAATATCTATAAAGTCCGAAGGTATGCCGACCGGTTTTCCATTAAACGCTTATTTTGTTTTTATTTCTGTTGAGAAAACGGACTGGTTTCATTGCCGAGGAAAACTCCAACATTCAGGTTGAATCTAAAAAATCAAGTTAAAAACAAAAGATATTAATATGTAAATTAAAATATAATTTTGAATGATGCAAACCAACACAATAATTTCAAGGTTTTTCGCGCGCATGCCGTTGTTTTCGAGAAACAAGAGAAAATTGTATTTTATTCATGCCATACGCCCACAGCAACAGCCTTTACATACGCACAAAGTTATTTCCGTTTCTTTAAATTTCCTTCTCTTTTTCTAATGGTTCAACGATCGAAAATCTTTGCATGCGAAATGAAATTTGAAGAAAATTGTTTCGATCAGGCAGCGCACCATGTCATCGATCTATGTGCTGCCTTCGATGCCTTTTAAGAGGACACTCTCGAAATAGATGTATGGTATTGGTATACACACATAGTAGAAAGGGCGCAAAAAGGATATGTAAAATGGTTCCGGTGTTGATACTCATAAATCTGTATTCCTTGCAGATTCTCTGATCGTCGTCATGGTTTAGCATTGGAGGAGCGGAAAGCAAAAGTCGCTAAGAGGAAAAACGTCGCTAGAAAGGAAAACCGCTGACACGATTTGGCCTAACATCAAACATAATAATACCCAAGGTTTTACGCTCGAATAAGTTCACAAGATGTATTTTATATTTGGCGATGCCAAACATTGCCACATTTCAAATTTTTAACCTTTTGTTTCTCGGGGTGGCTCTCAAAATATGTTTGTGATTTTAATGTTGTGGATTTTAATAAATTACTAAAACGTACTTTGTCAGATCGTCCGCTTGTCGGAAACAGGAAGGCGATATCGAAGAGAAGCGAAGGATAATTCACACTTTGTGAGAGTTTTCCATTCATTATACTTTCAATGAGAGTTCATCATATGCTCGAATATGTTCGAAATCAATAACAGCAGAAGATGAGTGTGTAAGTGAAAATTTAAATACCTATTTATGCAAATATTTAAAAATTCTCTTATCAAAAAATGAGGAAAAATCGGTTTTAACTCGAAAAACAAATTCTATTTTTATAGTAAAATTCGTCTGTATTCAAATAATTGAATGATTTATGATATTTTTGAAGCACTGACCTACAGCAAAAATTTCTTCGAAACGCTACAAAGAAAACATCAGCTGGTGTTCACATAATATGCGAAAACTGTATTAACCTGCCTGAAGCAAAAGAATCCAGTTTCTCCGTTTCTCGTTTCTAGCACGCTGATTTTCCACCAAACTGAACTCACTGCCCCTCCTCCTACTCAACGCCCAACATTAATCATACTTTGAAATGGCATTTTAATAAAACTGGGCTAACGGATGAATACCAAAGCAGATTCTTACCATCACCTCGTTACAGAGCCAGCCACCCACGGCATTTTGTACTAAATTGTCTTCGTATGTTGTCAGGATCTCTCGATACCTTCTTTCTCCCCTAACAAGAGTCAGCTGAATTTAGTTTATTGTTGCCGAAATAAACGTCTTCATGTTCGTGTGATAATTCGAGTCCGCAGGCTAGCAGGAATTCTTGTCGGAGAAAAAAAATGCAATTGGTGATTTTTCATTTAAGTGCTGGAAGAGTAGATAACAGATAACAAGAAACAAGAAAACCAGAAAAAGAAAATTTGTCTCTGTATGCATGAAAAATTTCCACCGTGAGATTAAGGCTTCTTAAATGTGTTTCTTGATTGAAAACAACTCATGGTTTCCTAAGTAATTCAAATTGTAGATTAAAAAAATATCTGTGCGTATCTACTCAAAGGGTCTATTATTTTTCATTCTCTCAAGTGAAACTCTAAAAGAGATAGCAAGATGATTGATGGAAATTGTGTTTTCGAACGTCGATTTCTTTATGCACTTTCATTTTATGCTAACAATATCTATTCGATTTTCTTTAAATTATTTATTGGCTGATTCTCATTTATTGTTAGGCGTTGGAATAACAACGAGAAAAAATGTTGAAACAAGAGCGCGGAATATAATAAAACATGTCAAACAAGAAAAAAAAAGGAGATAAGCTTTGTAAATCTATAAATCGAAACGTTGCATGCATAATCAAAACAGATTCAACACAAAACCCGTCAATCAATCATTGTTGTTGCGAATCTTTCACAAATTTCACTCAAACCACATGCATTTCCACAAAAAGATTGATAGGATATTGAATGGAGATTAATTAAAACGCCTTGTTTCATCCTTATTTTCAATTTTTTCGTCAGGCACAATGCTAATTCTTTAAATGATTGAGCCTTATCCGATGATAAATTAAATAAATAAATAAAGTCTCAAAAGGAAGGAAATTCATTTCGATTCATTCGAAATAAGTATCCAATTAATCGTCGATTATTCCACCTTTTCTAATTCTCGAACGTGTACTTTAGACTAATAAATTGGACCTCAGAAACCTTTAGCATTTCTTATAGTCGTCGGAACTTTATTTAGATCCTCATCCAATTGGCAGTAGCTGGTGGAAGGCGAAGGATGATTACTGAAGCAAAATTTTGGTACGTTTTGCTACAGAAACGGACGTATCAAAAGTACGGATATACCTATACTTTCCTCATCAGGCTTCTTCAGACATCATGAAAAAAGTCCGCGAGGCTTCAACGATCCTTCCTTTTTCTCTTTGCCTATCTTTTCTCTAATTTCCTTCTCTCATACAAAACTCGAGACAAGCAAAAGCGCGCAACATCGTGACTGTAAATTTTTCATTCCCTTGAAATTACATTACATGACCTATTCATGCACAAAGCCTAAGCACTAAGTACTCATGTAGTTTTATACATTTTCAAGTCTTTTTGCTTCCCTCCCTTGAATATATGTATATAGTCATGTGAATGTATAGCTGATGAAATATCTACTGCAACATTGAGAATACTTTCGAGGACTTGTTCGGCTTTGGGATTGCATTGCTTCTATATAGTCATGGGAAGAACGAGCAGCAGAGCTGAAATATAGCGAAATGTAGCGGTGAGTGGTATATTTCATTTTTTTTTTGGGTATCAATTTTGACGGCTTATACCTCACACCTCGCGCACTAGCAAAAGATCTCAGAATAAGGGAAAAGACGCCGGAAAACTTGAAACGTATTTCTTTGTTCGTAATGTGGAAAATGTTGCGGTGGGATAAAAACGGGGTGGTGCAAAGTTTGAGGTGGAAACTGAAGAGGAGGTACAATCAGGATCAGGTGTTGAAAAAGTTATATTCCTGTTACACCGAATTTATCAAACTTTTTGCTGCCTACTCTTGGCAGGCTGCATGTATGGGGGTGAAAATTGCATGGATGGTTTTATATCTATGCGCATATTATATTTATTACATATTTATTTATAACCATGACGAAGGACTGCTAAGGTCCTCCAAGAAACAATCGGACAACATTGTAAGATTACAGTGTTGCCGCAATTTGTTGGAGTATATTCAGACATTAAATTAATTGTTTTCTCACTGCATGCACATGCAATTTATGCAATGTTTTAATGTTATAATTTTCGTATCATACATTTGCATAATTAATTAAGTTTTCAATTGTTCAAGTAGTTAGATATATTCAACCGCATGATAGAAGGCTTTGTTCGAAAATCTGTTATTGTGGCCTAGTTGCAACTGCTTAATGCAGATTGCTAATAATGGAGTACATTTTAAACTTTACTTTGTAGATTTATGGCCGCAAGCAAAACAAGTATGTTCTACATGTGCATGTTTTAATTTTCCACTTTCGTTCATAATACTTAACAAAAACAACATAATACGCAACAAGCCAAACGATAATGCAAATTTAATAACGAGAAAGTTTTCGCTCAACTTAACTCGTCATGTTTTCTGATGTAGTTAGAGCTTTGTCAAGTTGTACGTGAATTTCCAAAATTTTCATTGTCGCAATATGAACCACAGAAAAACGAAGTTAGAGGTACTTTAACAACCTTATACGAACGCAAATTCGCTTTTGAGAAGAAGATGAAGAATTTTGAGAGACACACATTGAAATTTCTCTTCAAGCAATCAACAAATGAGAAAGCAGAAGGCAGAAACGGGACGTATATCCGAAGATGAGGAAACGGAAGCGTGCCCTTAATTAAATAACAAATAAACTCGACAGATCCATGCCTTCTTGGGCGTTCTTTATATTTTATAAGTCATTTGAACGTTTTCTTAAAATTAAATTTAATCCATAAGACTTTGAACGAGGATAATTCAGGAGGAAAAAATGTGCAAAACGAAGGCAGAAGAAAAATACAAGGGGTATGGGTGTGAGGACAATGTAACCTAGTCGAGATACGCTTGTTGGAGTATTCCACTCTAGGTTCTGAAACAGTTTTTCAACGCTCTCGCATCTGTCAGTGACAGCAAGAACACTGGGATTAATTATCTGATCTCTTATCTTCGGGGCCAAAACTCTCGACTTCTTGTTTCTCTAATCAGATATCATCAGGAGCTCTTACATCGAATACTCGAGAGGTTGCCTGCCATTGCTTTTTGAAAGTGCGATGCCAATTCATCCCTGATACACCCCACCCATCTTCTAATGGTGCAGATTCTTGGATGTTCTAACAATGTTTCTGTTTCATTTTGATGTTCATAGCGTGAGAATACTGATGGTAAAATAACTTAAAAGTACGATTACATCTAAATGATGACCCGCCATAATTTCGTACGCCTCTCGTTCTCTCTCTCTCTCTCTCTCCCTGGTATTTAAATTATTGTGAAAACCGCACGGACTTGATAGTGAAACTATAGAGGACCGTAAAACTCGTTTTTGTTGTTTTGAAAAATTCTGTTTTTATTTGAAACAGGATTTGGCTTTTATCTAAATTGCAGAGTCGAAATGCTCTACTTGCAATTCAGCGTACAAGGAAGAAAGAGAGTATGAAGTCATTCGGAATCGAAGAAGAAAATCCAAGAAATAGTTTTCGTGTATCAGCATTTTATTTATTTCTTCAAAATGATGATGTAAAACTCTCCGAAGTTAGTGTGGCTCGCTTCATTTACTCTTTGCATTTGCTTTTTGAAAGGATCAGCTTTCATTATAATATTATTTAACTGTTCAGCATATATGTTATCCTAGACTGGTGCAGGATAATTATGCATACAAAAAATTACTTTGCATATTGTGTGGAAGCTAGTGGGAATTTATGTAACGTACATATTGTGCTGTCTCATCTAGATTCGCATCCCTCTTCCCTCTTTCCTCTTCCCGCCGGAGTACATAAAATTCAGTTGAAATCGCATTATAATGGGGCTTGTTTTATTGCTCAGCTGATACACAAGTGGAGAAAGGTTGAATCGCCGTGTTGGCGGCCTTCCACAGTTATGAAAATTCATGCGTTCATGAGTGAGTGTGCCTTCCATTATCTAAACAACACTCCGAGGTTAATACGAGGTAAATTCTTGATTATACGGCGAAATATAATGCCGAAACTATACTAACCACCGCACCGTTGTAACACAACTGTTTCGTTCAACGGTTCAACATACACGCAGTTAGGGGCAATAGACTCCACTCCTTTACTCCCTGATCCAATTTGCATAAAGCAACCTTCCTCTCAACACAATTCCTTAGTAGGTAACTCGACAATATAACAAGCAAGCACATAACAGAAGGTGAAAACGGTTAGGGACCATTTGATTTTATTGGCTGGTACCTACCTTTCCATTTTCCTTTCTTTTTTGCTTGCGGATGTTAACTTTTTTCCAATTCCATAGGAACAAAAAGCACACGTTTGCATACATTTCTGGTATTTGTTGATTTTTATTATTTTTGGCGAACCAGAAAAAATAATCCATTATTGTAAATTATAAAGTACAAACAAAATCTAGCTTAAATTGATGTTCCTTGTGTTGATGTGTTTCAAAACTGTTTCGTTACGCTTGGATATGAAATCGCACATTAATGCCAATCATTAAATGACGTGCTTTATGCTCCAATTCATGTCATAACTTTATTGATAAGCGAACAAAGCATTCGGTCAGTGTACACATCAACAAAGTATCCCAGTTTTCCATTCGGTTCATACTGCTTCTGCGGTGATATTTTAATTTTCTATATTCGTTAGTCACTGAAACCACATGCAAATTCACCAGGTGTCCTGGTAAAGAAAGACAAATATTTATGATGCATGTGTTATCATGTTTTTCTAGAAGACCCTGTATATATATTAGATAGTAGGACAATGGTAGTTTAACCATCAGCGGGAGATAAAAAGGACATTAAATTTGTAAATGTATATTATACGTGTCATATTTATTTATCAAAGGAGGAATAAAATAAAATTAAATACGAGGACATAAAGTAAATTTCCAATAGAAATGCTTGGAAATCAGTTTTGAATTTTATTCTAAAACGAACAATAAAAATAAAAATATACATAAAGTAATTTATTTCTCTTTTTGTTGAACAAGCAGAAGAAGGAGAAGAAAAGAAGTGTGGTTTAATATGAAATCTTCAATTTTGTGAAAGGACATACTCTTTTTACCGTGATACAAAAACATTTTGTAGATTCATATATTTTAAAGAAGCGGAAGAATGGAAATAAGAAACAGAAAAGAAAATCTAGGTATGTGAACGCAACGGCATGTGGACATCAGATGTGTCATATTAATCTAAAAAGATATGGATACATATCGCAGTTTTATATAAAATGAGGTCAATTTTTATCCAGGTGAAGAAAGTATGAATATCGGGCTGACATGGTCAAATTGGGTAAAAAGACGGCATAAATCAGTGCCGTCAGTGGTAATGGAAGGGAAACGTACGAAATAGATGCGATTTATCATACCATGTGTTATATCGTTGTAGTGTTCGTACGTGCGCCTACCCCATATCACCCTATCTCGGAATTGAACGCACCATCCCTTTCACAAGCACAACTTACATCCAAGAATGAAAATCGTTCCACATATTCAAGTTCGTGGTTCACCTTTCTATATACCTTTTTGGTGAGTGGTTCAGTTACAATCAGAATTTTCTAAGGAAAGCAAAATTTCGTTAAATTTTTCTAAAATTGCGGTTATGTCAATTCCTCTTTAGACAAGGACTTTTGAATGGATAAATTCAACCCTGGCTATTAGGTGGTAACATTTCTCATGCACAAGCGAGTTACCCTTATTGATAAACATTATTCAGGAATATATTCAACAACGTGTCCTGTACACCACATATTATAGTAACCTTTATCCTTCCGCCTATTCACGGATGTCATGCATATTACACTAAAACAGCTTACACATTCGAACATGGTTGGATATCGAATGACACGGTACATTTAATTTAAATATATCTAAAACTACCCCGAACTGCTGTTACCGTAAACGCGTATTTATATCCTTTACCTTATACAAAATAACAATTATCCTTAAATAATGATCGACGAGACTGCCATGTAATAGTTTGTTGAAGATAAGTTTGAATTTCTCATTAATTTTTTCTTCTTCACATTGCTTGGGGTAAATAGTTAAAGCATGTCATGAGTAGCCTTGAATTTTCTTTCGCCACTGTCAAGAAGGTTTAATTTAATCCAATCAAAGAAAAATCAATTAAACGAAACTTTCACTGGAACAACAAAGCATTCAGCCAAATTTCTAATTCTAATTCAGTTAAACCAATCCTCTCCCCTTTCCGCATGTTCCTTGGTTCTCCGCATTTTCGTTTCATCGATATTGCCAAATAAAACACAAACTACAAGAAAATGGGAAATTGGAATGTCGAGATAGCTCACGCACACCTTTCCCAACGTATTAACTTCAATGTGATACGCGATGGAATGCGCGACGACAATTTCCTATTCACCTTGACGTTTCCCGATTCTTTATTATTTCGCTTTGGCTTAACGGACGAAGAGGATGCGCTGCTCTATACCAATGATTAATTGCACCGGATTATCGGGGATGATGGAAAGTGCCCCGTGCAGCTAACAAAAAATACTCACACCGAAAAAAGGACAGTGTACGGTCTCCTTGGCGAAGATAATGGAAGGATGCGGAAGGACAGACCATAGTGGTATCGGAAAAGGGGTTGGGGAAATTCCTCCCTATGTTGGAACAGCATCAACATGAACAAGCAAATAAAAATAATAAAATGAAGAAAAAAAAAACGAGCGGATAATTATTTTCTTGGCTGTCTCGCGTTTCGTTTTACGTCTTTTGGAATAAACCTTCCGAACAAAATTCCTAATTAACTTTCGGGCATCAGCATCATCGTGAATTTTGATTGGACGGTACAACATTAATTTTGCATCTTTACTGAATTCTTGATGTTTTTTAATAAATATTAATTAATGAATTATTCATCCACAATTACGCATTATCCCCTCCAACATTGAACGCTTAATAAATAGATAAATGTTATCTTACATTTTCATTATTTTTTCATGTTTTATTAAATTTTTTAAGGATCCATTATTAACACAACTAGAAAACAAAAAGAGTTTTCTTCATATGGTTTTAGAATTAGCTAAATGAATGTGGCGATTTACGTGGAAGTTTTAAGAGAGCCATTAACAGGAGTATGAAAAATGGACAGTCGTGCATATTTCAAAAACAATTTTGCACATAAGGAAGTCGGGCGTTATTTTTGTGTGGCTTTTTGTAAAGCTTACCCTTGCACATAGACATAAAGCTAGATGCATGAGTATAAAAAGAAGAGTTTTAAAAGTTCTTGCTACTTGCTGGCGGATAGTTTGTTTCGTTGGAAAACTGGCAAAAGTTTGCGAAACGTTCCATTAATGTTGCATTTTGTGATTATCTTTGCATCAACCCTGGCTCAGGTAGCTCCATCACACCTTTATATTTCTTATCAGCTGAATTCACATTAATCGTTTGCGGATTTCAAACGACGATTTTATATGTTTTCAACTACAAATGTCAAAGAAAACAGATTTCATGTGATGGACGTTCAAATACCTACAATTGAAGGACAAACTTGTTTTCCAAGTTATATTGTTAGTCTTAACTGTTTGTTTAAGCCAAATAGAGGAGTTTCTGTCGTTTTGGCTGTAAAATACTTTATCAAGTAACGTGAACTTATTTATTCACTCTATACATACATGTAAGTACAACAACCATGAATAAATGGCGCTCACTCGGCTCCGGTTGTAAATAACCGTTCATTTATATCAAGACTTGATCCCATCTGTGTTCATTTATCCTTGACACTTGGAGACCTTGCAGGACACAATTTAAATTCCGCACAATTTATAACTACGCGAAATATTCAATTTAGCACTTTGTTCGTCTTCCCCTCTTTCACCCCTTCATTCAATATGAAAACACAGCGTTGACATTGAGTGCGATATATTGTAGTAGGTAGTGAGTACTCCGAACGTGGAAAAATCCCAGGACGACGGTTCATAAACAACAGCACGCCATCCCGCGATATAGGTATGGACTTATGCTACCTTTTTTATATTTTAAAAACTCCAAAAATTTTTACATTGGATCAACATTCCATAACCAAATTGAAATTTTAATAATGAGCATTAAAAAGTTACTAAAAAATTGCAACCGAGATATTTCAGTAAGATTCCTTAACATCGTAAGAAACAGGCCAATTTTTAATTTTGGTTTTCCATTTAAACTTCTTTCCGGGTTTTGCAACATGCTGTTTTTGAAGTGGCTTTATTCTGTTCATTTACGAGTTAAGAGAATGAGAAAAATATACCGTTTTAAAACCTGCTCGGCTCTTGTTAGAAAAGCTGTATTAAGTTTTTAATTAACACATGAGTTGTTAATTAATCCTTTGTCCGAGGCATGTCGGTGACAGATGCCATGAAGAGCTGTTGGAGAAAGGAGGAAAGCGTTGGTAGGAAATAAACCCATATTTCAGGCAAACATCATACAGCCTAACAACAATTTACAGTTTACCCCAATCCAGAACCAGAACCAAAACCGAAAGCCTCATACTCGTATAAACCGTCTGATATTGAGTTTTCTGCCAAATGAAGGAACAAGTACAATTTTTGCAAAAAAAAAACCTTTTGAATTGCTTACATTTTTCCCATTACGTTTGCTCCAGCATTCCAGTTTGAATTTGAACTGACGAACAACAATTTCCTAATTGTTTCTACGTCTTTAATTTCAAAGATTTTAGATTTGAAACGTCTCATTTCCGAAATTATTTATTACGTCACTCCTCGTTCCTTTTTTAGCATTTTTAATTGTAATTTATAATTGACATTTATTCATTTCTAGTGTACAAAAGTTTGATACACGAACACTGTTTGAAATTCAAATTAAAATGAAAAATTCTGGACTGGATGGATGCATTAACAATGTAATTAAAATTGCAGGAATTCTTTCCTTTCTATTTTTCATTCTTCGGTTCATTTTTCTTCGTTTTATTTTTAGCTGAGAAGACTATAAGAGGTGTAAGCTTACAAACGTCCAATTGAATTTTAATCTCTTCTACTTTCCGTTGTCAGAAATTTCCTGCTGTTTCCTGCTCCGTTGCGTCTGTCATGTATCTACCACCCTATTTTCTCCCGTTTCTCGTCTTCAACTTTTTCGTATACCCCCAGAACTTCATTTATCATTAATATATTTAAATCGGAAAATCGACTACAGCCCAAAAGCCTTTAAATCCTGTTAAATGCCAAAAAAGGACTAGCATGCTTAATGGATGTAAGGAATAAATTTTGCTGTTTTAATTTCTGGTCGCAATTTTCAACGTTAATCCCTTCCCTTAACAAGAAGAAAATCCATTGATTTCCTGCTTGGAAATTATCGAAGAAATAGAAGAAAATTGCTTGAGGACGAAGAAACTATTTTAATTACGTCGACCCCAGAGAGATGGTTCGACGAAGACGATGATGAAGAAAAAACCGATATACCTACCGTTCGAATTCGCATCATTTGTTCGTCGATGTACCTTCGAAGCGACGAGACGAAGCAAAGTTTAAAGTCCCGAAGCAAGCCGGAGGCATCGCATATTAAGGCCAAGAAGCAAGTGATTTATAAAGCCGTTCCCTTAATGAACTCTTCGTCGTGGACTTAATTTCAATAACTTTAATTAAAATAATTTATCAGACAGGACGCGGCGATTTAATTCGGCCATTGTGTGCTACTGGAATTAAAAATGATTAATCGTCTAGTTTATTTTCTACTATTACCAAAAACGTTGAATTTCCTAATTTAATATGAAAACCTGGGCCAAAAAATAAAGGGAGAAAAAACCAAAAAAAAGGACTAAAATCTAATTATTTTATTTCGGAGGATTAGTCAAAATGCAGCATTCATGACGAAAATAAATACCGCTTTGCATTTACCTCGTAAATTACATGATGTACTTTGTTCGAGGGCTTAAATTGTTCCCACGGTCTGCGTTGCACGTTGTAGTTTTCTATTGCGTTTGAGTTGTCCTTTCAAGCTTCGAATTGGAGCTAAAAATATCTGCGGCGGACGCAAAAGGAGTTACTGAAACTGGTCTGGGTGCAAAGGTATGCGTTCTCATTTATATTGCAACAACATTGTACCAGATAATCGCCAATTTATTTATTTTTTGTTTTCTCCTCGTTTTCTCTCATCATGAACAAGAAAAACAACAAAAAGACTTTTATCTTTAAGCGCACGGACGATTTTCGTCCTGTGTGCTTTTGAAACGACACGTTATGGAACGAAATAAGAAATAAGGAGTTGAAACAGTTTCGACAAAGTAAAGGGAACGATCCTTTTTATAGTGGAATCATTATTGCCGACAGAAACAGTTCTATCCAGACAAATATCGGGAGCAAATTGCTTTAATCTTTTCGTCCCGAACACCTGAGCTCTAGGAACTGTTACTCTAGTCTACAAGAGGACTCAGTATTCTTTAAAGAATGCTTTTTGGAAAAGTTAGTTTTTCATGCTAATAACAGTCCCAAGAATTTACAATCCTTTTTCTCTCTGGACAGGGAATCTGAAACCGAAAAGTTTGCAATGAATTTCGAATTGAAAACACTTCAACAATATGTTTTTTTTTATTATTTTCTCCTCTGCACTAAATTTTGGAACGCTTGTTGAAGTATCTTGCTAGTTGCAAGGAAGCGGACTGAGTTTTCCTTGAACAAAAGTTTGACTTGCTTACTTGATGCTCTTGGTACTTTGTGCTTTCAGTATTCCTATCAAATTTTCTCATATTTCAATACGAACTGACAGGGCGTGTAAGTGTGGACAGAACCGTCTTTGCTAAATTTAGTCCTCAAGATCTTGTATTCATTATTACAACACCCCACGTTGTAAAAATCTTCCTTCTTATTCCAACATATCAATATTGAGACGTTCATCAAACTTTTCACAATCACTGATGCTTTGTTTAAATGTAAAGTTTCAGCAAAAATTCATACAACTTTCTGCAATTTACACAAACTGACAAACGTAAACTCGTTCCATTTATTCTTGAAGTTAAAACAAATGGAAACTGAAATATTACATTTAAACTTTTTACCTTTACCTCGAAATTCGTATTCGTCGTTGTTGCAGTCACCTTATCACAAAGAAAGCCACAAAAGCAAACTTTGTCCTCTTCCGCTTCCATACATCCGGCACATTGTTGCAGTTGTCTGACGCTGACGAACAGAGAAAATCAACGTACAAATTCTTTGATTGAATAGTTCGGGCTTAAACAATTGTTGTTTCTCACAGTCTATTTCACACAACCAACCATTTGCGTATTGGCTATATATTGCAATCTGCAATTGCACCACGAAAGAGGAACATTTCTCACAACAAACTCCAACATCCTCATCAGCAATTGCCAAACAGGCAATTTGCTTTATTTGTACATGTTTGCACGTGTCTCTACGGATCCTGCACGTAACAGAAGAGAGGAACCAGATCACAAAGCAAAATGCACATGTTTGTTTGCTAATTTTCGATTCGACTAAATAAATACAATCAAATTGGAACAATATATACATTTAAATTTAAAGCCACACCAGTGACCACCAGAGCAAAGAACACTTCTCATTTCTAAGAAGTTTCGTGTCTAAAAGTGGGTGCGAAAAACTTTTTAAATAAAAATTGGTATTTGTGCCAAATTGAGTTTTTCACAAAGTTTTAAACTGCAACGTTTCATGCTCCAACTTGAAATTTAAAACTGAGGAAGAGAATATCGGCGTTCGTATTAAAAAATGATAAATGATCACAAATTCCACCGGCTTTAGCTGAATTGTGGGCAACGAGTTGTTAGTTTAATATGTGTCGGGAACAGAGACGTAAAAGCTTCACTAAATGTGGGGAGTGTTTAGTGATAGGGTAATAGTTGGTGTTTATCCTGCCAGTAGTCGAAACATCATCAGAGTTAAAGGAATACACTTCAATCATTCCAAAAATATTTAAAGGATGATCATCCTAATCCGGGAAAATCTTCTTGATATTGTTACAGAATAAATTCAAGCATAAAAAGTTGTTTTCGTTTCAGGACTTTCGGAATATAAAATAAAATAATAAAAATCACATGATGATCGGACTTATATATAGGTACATAATATTTTCTAGTAATTTCATTATCCATTTCCCTTTTATGACATTGTGGTTGACTTCCGTTTTCGTACACATCCTTTTTGATCCTGCCATACTTACTTATTAATGTTTTCCTCAAACAACCGCACACGTTTTCCTTTCCTTCTTAATCCAATTTGTGTAAATTCGTGAGAAACGAATTTTCATCTGTACAAGGAAAAATGTCTTGCGACGGAATTACACACACTGCGGGAAAAGTCCGTACAGATAGATCGTTGTACGAGACGTTAATAAATCAACCGCAGTTGTGAGTCGTGTGAGATGGCGACGACGATGGCGGCGGCGTATTCGACGGATGTTCGGGTCGCGTCCTTATTCCGCGGAGTTTTGATGAGCTTCCGATATGCTCCGAAACTTCCACAAATTATCATTCTGCGCTCTATATAGTAGCTTTTGACTAGTCTGGCAAATGCACGGCGGCCAGAAACGAGTCATACCAAAAGGATCAAACCAGAAAACAATGAAAAGTACTCACCGTCACGTATTCATTTCCATTCCTCTATATAGTAGCCTATTTAATATAGTTGAAGGACTAAAAGGATGAATGCATCATAACCAGATACCTACGCAAAGGCTGTATTAAAAGTCGTACCTGAGAACCAGTGGCCGTGAGAACCAGTCGGACCTGAACACCGACGTAATACAGCTTAAAAGATGAGAGGAAAGGTCGCAAAAGGGCAGCAGTCTTTTAGCATGGACTACGAATTTCAACACAAACGTTCCAATGTAATCAACGTTCATATTGTTTTTCTAGTTCCTGAACGCTGAAGGCAAGGACTTCGACATGATGGAATTTTAAACCAACAAATTGCCAATTTATTAACACTTTTTTCCATTATTCCTTTTACTTCCTGGAATACTTTGAACATATGCATGAATATAGGCGGGATTCAAAAATTAATTTAAAATTTTTTTTATTTTAATTCATGAAAATTTTACCATTATTTTTGGCGAGACTGTTTCGGTATACACAAGGCTTTCATTAAATTGTTGTAACTGTGGCGGCGGATTCTGTGTTTACATCTGTATGTGTATTTGTGTGTGTGAGTTTGTGCACCAAGTGAATAAAATTTCATTTAGCTCCCATGCACTGATGGCTCATCTAACTTATTCCAAACTGACTTTGACGTCAAAACACGTAACACATTTAACCTTCTTCATATTTTTCATATCCTTTAATAACAAACTAAAGGATTCTCACAATATAAAAGCCACCCATATATAAATATGTTCTGAGATACTTTTTTATTTATTAATTTCGTTGGATTTTATTAGTGTTTGCACAAAATCCAATACTGGATGAGAGTATTAAATTGGTAATATCCAGACGGGATACCAATAAATATCATTGTACAAATACACCTTTTCTTCCAGGAATCCGCACAGCTATTGGAATATACGTTTCTGGCAAAAGGATTTTCTGACTTACCGACTTGAAATTGATGCTTGAGGGCCGATGTACTAACAACACACATGTATGTTGGTAAATTTCATGAAGATATTACTTACACAAGCAGGTACATTTGGAATATCATTCGCTTCGACCACGAATCCCTTGTCTGTCTGTCAAGTACAGTGGCGGATTTTACTCTTATGGGGCCCCAAGAAGTCAACTTTTTGGGGGCCCTATAAGTTTTAATTCTTTGAGCCAAATAAAAAACATAAAAATATCAAAATAGGATACGATCGTGACGCTGGCTGGCTTGCTCCGTAGCTCAATTGGTTAGAGCGTAGGCCCGGAAAGCCGAGGTTGCAAGACAACTTTTCAAGCTCGTTCACGTACTCAATTATCTGAGAAATTAACATTTACAGCAATTGAATATTATTTGATGTCGGGGGTAAGCATAAAATTCGGTTAAAAATCGTCTTAAATAATTAAATAAAAATATCTGACCTTGGGGGCCCCAAAAGTTTGGAAGCAGCTTCCAACGGCTTTGCAGAAATCCACCACTGGATATGTAATTTACAAATTTGGCCAATCATATTTAATGATTATGCCTATGTACTCCTTACGATCTCTCTTACTCTAATGAACGTAAATATTGATAGATGCATTCGCAAATATCCTGCTAATGACAGATATACATAGCAAACATGAGTACAGTTAGATAAATTAATTCAGGTTAACAACATGCGCGTTCAGTGTTTACACATACATTAATGTATAAAATTTTATTGTATTAATAATTGATTTATTAAATGGTTGGTATTTCAGCAAAAATGTTGTTGATTTGTTTGACTATATACACAAACGGGAAAACGTACTTTTTGTTACAGTTAAATGCAAACACTACGAAAGTGTTTAATTTTCCCCTTCAACGCCTTTATTCCTACAATTTACATCATATCATATTTTAATTTGGAAAAGAGATGAAAGTAAAAATATTTCCACTTTATTCGTTTCGTCCTCTTTTCATTCCATGCAGGAATATTATTTCGTGTTAGTTAACCGGACGAAACTCTCCTCTTCGGAGTACCGTCCCTTGAGATGAGAGGCATGTGGACTAGACTAGATAGTGGTCAACTCTTTAAGGTCCTGGCAGAAAACGCGAACAATTGAGATTCTCCAAGCGTCCTTTTTCGAACGTATTGATCCTTCTGCTTCTCACACTTCCAACTAATACTTACCTCTGTCAACAACTTCCTTGCAAAGCGCACAAGTCAAACTTAGAGTAACATGTAAGTCGCGGTGAAGAAGTGGGGAGAAAGAATGGAGAAACGAATCTTACCTTTTTCCTTATTGCTGGCGAAGAGGTGGAATAAAAAACTTGGAAAAGTTAATGTACCCAATTAAACACGATTTGGAAAAGTTGCTTCTTCCATTAGCAACATTTAATGTAAACTTTCTTTTTTCTTGCGCATTTATTTAAGATGTCTTTCCATTTTATTACTTCATAGTACTCATAGTAATAATAATAAACAAAAGTTTTCGAGAAGTGTTCCATAATAGATTAACTATTTTCGTTTCTGCCCTGCGTTGGGAAGGCATCTTACGGTGCAATATATTCACGGGGAAGATATATCCTCAACTAATGCACGCGCAGTGATAAAGATCTCTCCCGAGCTTTCTTAGCATAACGTAATAACCCAAAACAAGTAAACTAACAAGAGGCATACTCGGGATTTATGTTCTGAATTATATTTGTCCCAAGATTACATTAACATTATCTACTACCAACCAACACCAATATGCAAAAGCAACTACTACATGTTGCAAACATCCCCCTTCGTTGTTGCTGCTCTTACTGCTGTTAGTATACTGCAACATCAGCTTTTGAACAACAAACTAAGAATTACACGTACACATTTGCAAATGGCACGTAATGTAATATAGTATGGAAAGGCAAAGGAGGGCAGACTGGAACATACATTACCAGTCGACTTTCCCCACAGCAAACGACGCGATACCGTCGCCAACACAGAACCGAACTCCTGCGGTTATTCTTATCTGAGACGAACATTAACTCAACCGCTCTTCGAATTGCTTATGTATCCATATTATAGTTGAACTCACAGCAAGAAGTCTTGTTGATGCTGCTCGGTCGCATCACTAACAAATGCATCATCAATTCGAAGACAATAGACAAATGCAAGAGTAATGAAGATGGAACTGGCATGGGGAAATAGAATGAAAACAATGAAACGTGAAACTTGAAATAGCAAAAAGTTTTTACGATTTTCGTCGGTTTTTAATCGCAGTTTTTACAAGTTTTCCTTTAACCGAGCAAGTAAAATAAAATGGAATGATGGAAATGGCAGAAAATTAATTTCATAATAAAACACCGCGAGCGTACGATATCCAAAGTTAAAAGTTTTAAGTTTTTACTGGTTTAAATTTTTTTTGAATATTTTAGAAGGTATTTAAAAGGTAATACTCAGAATAAAAATATTTATTTTTAAGAAAAGTACTTTAAACTTTTCTGCTGAAAAATCGCGTGATTTTTGTGAAAATGTTTATTTGCATATTTCGTGTTAATTTTATACTAGATAACCAAATGTATTATGTACAAATATCGAATAAATAATAATTGTTAACAGTTTTCTACGATCGGTTTACACAGACTCTAACAATAAATGTGTAAATTTCACTATTTTATTCATTATTTATAGGAATGTCTGTATTATTACTTTATTACATTTATTTATTCATGCGTGTGCACTAAGCACTTAATATTGATTTAATGTGATGATTGCTTTGTGGTAATGTGTCAGTACCATTATAATACAGTCAGATTCTACCATATTATTAATAATTCCAGAACAAAGGATGCCTACTACATTGTTATACAATATCATTTTAAACTTCTATGTGATTGTATTATTATAATAAAAGTTTTTTAGTCGCACTCATACACCCTTTGATTGATTTTTATTCAAAAATATATTCATTAGTTACCAAGGCTGTTACCAACATTTTCAATGTTATGCATTGTGAATCCTGTAAATGAGTAATTGGGTGTCTATCGAGTGCATCTAAACAGAAAACAATTAGTTTTGTTGCTCACTTCTAATTAATGAGTATTACCTGTTTTCGTTATATAGTCTCTGTGGCTATTTCTCTCTCTCTCTCTCTCTCTTTCATCCCCATTACAATAATATCTTTGCGCATGCCGGCGCAATCAATTGTTTCTCTTTGAATTTACGCAACAAATTCCCATTGAAGGTTCGAATTTACAAAATGGCTTGTGTTAAATATATGACTTCAATTCATCATCAGGTGCTCCAACGATTGCAGAACACTCTGCCAAGTCTAGTATTTCGTACAAGTATCTACATGTAGGTAAGTGTTGTGTTCAGAATGCATATGTGTAAAGGATTCTGTGCGTGTTGGAAAATTTATAGGATACTCGTTTTCCACTACAATATGTATACCTACTAAGAGAAGGATTTCGAAATTTTGCGCGATAACATGTTGATTGGTAAAATCTGTTTATTGCTAAACCTACTCTGAGCTGGATTGCAGAATGTTCTTCTATTCATGGAGTTTATATACAATCTATTACGATGTGTATGTCGCTGGAATGGAATGAGAATGAGCGATCCTAGAGAGAGAGAGGGAGAGAGAGAGATATGCACAGAGACTGCTTGCTGCATTACCTATATGTTATATGTACAATAGTAAATTAAACTAAAGTCCTGTAATTGATCGTAAATAATTTACAATTTTACCCTGTTTATGACGCCCGGCATTAATGTCTTTCTGCCAAAATGCGTGCGTTATGCATGCGGATTTTCTCTGGGAAAACCATTAATTTCAAAATAACATCTCTGACAGTCAAAATGCTCATTCCACTATGTACTGGCTGCTCCATATGGATCAAACTTCTTTAGCCTCCTTTAAGGCTCGCCTTCTTGTAGGAACATCCCGTACATTGAAAAAGCACTTTTCATGGGTTGTTTTATGGTTCTGCAAAATTCTACCCGAAATTTGTTAATGTCCTTGTACCTTTACTAGCTCCGAGTTTTGTTATATTTCTTTGCTCCGTGCAGAGTAACTGCTGCAAAAAGTTTAATTTTAAAGTGTTACTGCCTGTTCACCAACATATCCTTCATCTGGACTCTGGTTAATTCCATTCGTATTTTCGCTCATAGATGGTTCACTTTTCTCGCTAGGTGCGGCTCCGTCTGCGGTCTCAGTCTGAGCACCAACGCATCGCCGACTAATCGTTGAGCATTTATTTGAATGATTTGCACCATCTGTAGAGTTAATGTTTGCATTCTTGACGTGGACATTTGCCGGCCAACATATCGTGGAGGCGCAGGGTAAAGATGTTAGTGCCATCGTGTCGGTCATATAACCTTCAGGTGGTGATGGAATTATTGTGACCCGAGGTATAGTTGATGGATCGCATTGTTTCGGCAAATAACCATCGGCTGTGTATCGAACGTCTGGACAATAGTGTTCGTACGGAGCAGGATGAGCACTTCTCGAAAGGAATTCAGCTTCTCGTGAGTATCTGCTTAAAGGATTCGCCGCCGATTGACGCTTGGCGGCTCTATTATAAGGCAACGTTCTGTAGAAATTTTCTGTGTTTTGTGTAAGCGCCTGCTGATGATGTTGCTGTTGCTGGGGCGCCCCTTGCGGTAGTATCTTAGGCAGACCGTAGTCTGCCGGATATCCCTCGGCGTCCAATGAACAACCAGCATCCCAACTGTGCAGCGAATACAATTTGCGACTACCTCGCATACAACTAATGGGCTGAAATTGCACCAAGGTCGGATGCATCATTTGGTTCATTTGTTCAGTCGGTATGGGTGCGTCACAACAAGCATCCATCTCATCCTTTCTAACACGTGCACCGCTTTCAGTATCGTTAATGAGGTCAGGATTCTGCTCCAGCTGGTAGCGTCGCAACGAAATGGGACTACGCATTTGATTAGCTACCGCTACGGGAGACATTGTTCGCAATATGTCTTTACTCAAAGGCGGACTATAAAACATGATGTCTTGTTGACGGTCATGCTCGTTTATATTTAGTTTGATCTCATCAGGGAATTGCTCCATGTTCTCCTCCCTCAAGACTGAACATTTCGTCGTCGCGCTTTGTTGGTATTGCAAAGCCACTTCTTTAGTTTTCTCGCGTTTTTCGATTCGTTTCCGGTTTCTGCGACACTTGACAATACACACAATTATTGTTATGATAAAAAGTTTGAACAAAACCACAGCACCAATGACCGCAGCTAGCACATATTCGAAGGGAAACACTTCGGCAATAACAATTGGCTCCTTTTTAACGATAATCCTAATGGTGTAATTCGAACTGACGCTGCCTGCAGGATTCTCAGCCGTACAAATGAACGTTCCGTTATCATCCGCGTTCGTATTGAAGATGAACAGTTCGCTACGTTTGTCTTCACTTCCATCTGCAATAAAATAGAGCAATCGAAATCCCGGCGAGACCAAGGTATCGTTTTGCAGTAATTGTCCTTCGAACCACCACGTTACACGTGCTTCAGGAATTGAATGCACGTTGCACATTAGTGTAAGATTCTTTCCTTCGTTTATCTCCAGAAAGAAGCTAGTAGGAGAGACATCCGGCAGACATGCAAGATCGTCGACCGCAATCGATTTGATGGTTCGTTTGGCGTGCCTCAGCGGGCCATGACATGTCGGCTCCATTGTCTGCGATCCATTGTACCGTCTCAACCAGCCGCGTAGTTCCAGAAGATGACAATCGCATTCCCACGGATTGCCTTGCAGCTCCACACCACGCAAATTATCCGGCAGTACTCGTCGGGCTCGTAGCGTCGTCAATTGATTCCCATCCAGGCGCAACCACTCCATCCTGTGCAATCCTTGGAAGGCATCTGCTTCCACCTCTGCCAACTCACAATCGCTAATCTCTAACGTGCTCAGGTAGGCGAGCAGAGCGAACGATGCTCTTCTCACGGTTTTGATGGGATTAGCGTTGAGCGAGAGTCTCATTAATGAGGTGCAATCCAGGAAAGCGTCGGTTGGAACGGTATCTAACAAGTTGCCGGACAAATCCAATTCGACGAGGTTAGTTAAACCTTTAAACGTCCGCTCGTCAATGGCATGAATACGACAACGCGCCAAGAAAATGCGCTGCAGGTTAATCAAATCCATTTTGAGAAAGATTTCCGAATGTAACTCATCCAACTTGTTATCGGTCATGTCGAGTACTTGCGTGCCAGGATCCATACCACCTGGTATCGATAATAGATGCTTGTCATAGCATTCTACGGTCTGTTTGCCATTCTTCCATTTGCAGATGCAAGACCCTGGACACGCATCAACTATTTGCACAAGATGCATAAAAAGAAGGATGGCGAGGACTACCGGGGCAATCCATCTCTTCAGTTTACTCATTGCTAAACCCGTTGCGTTTTGTTTCAGCTTTCCTATTACTTTTGCCACGATGCCATCTCGCAAAGTAAAACTTTCCTCCTTCTATCCTCTCTTATCTGGGGATGGTTTCGTATGCTTCGTCGTTTCTTTCGACTCGAACGAACCTCGACGGCAATGTCTGAAACATACAAAAAGAATGAGAAAGTTTAAAAGAAGTCCACTCGGTCGAAGAAAATGTAAATAAGGGTGAAACACAAACAATAGATAACATGTTGCAATGGGGTACAACTATAGCCTAGCCAGTAACATGAATCCGAGAGTTATATAAGTTTGTGGGGTGTTTGGTATGGTAGATGTATCTCGTTGTTACTGCTACTATTCTGGAAGATACAATGTTTGTTAACAAACTTGCATTTGATCAATGTTCGACCAGCCGACCCGATTTACAATTCATGTGATGTCGACACAGCAATTCCCTATAGCTCCAACAAATATTATGCGCACAAGACCACCGACATATTTGTCTCTCAACCTTGGAAATGTGTAACATAACATACCCTTGCGTGCCTTATCGATGTGT
Source organism: Liometoxenus newtonarum (assembly GCA_030264535.1). Taxonomy (NCBI): domain Eukaryota; kingdom Metazoa; phylum Arthropoda; class Insecta; order Coleoptera; family Staphylinidae; genus Liometoxenus; species Liometoxenus newtonarum. Next base: position 24,993 of record JARJEB010026111.1, read on the forward strand.
AGGTACTGCATGCATATAATAAATATGTAGGGCAGAGAGAGACACGTAGAATGGATAAATTATGACATTCTCTCTAGCTCCCCAGTACGAAACACAGGTAAAACAATTAAGTCGCTCGTTAATAATACAAACGTATAGCGAAACGAGAAGAAAATGCTCAAATACATTCGAGAGACAATTGCACAAAATTGGAATTGTCATCATATTCCTATTCCTACTTCAATTTTTCCAGAAAAGATTTATACAACGAAAATCTTTATCCTGGCGACAGTACCGATGCCACTAAATTTCTGTAGGAGTACCATTACGACGCTGAGATATATCTATATAGGTGACTTAAATAATGACTCACTCGTTCATTACGTTGGATTAAGATGTTGCTCGGTGGAAGGATTTACAGTCAGCCAGCAGCACGTGAAAAGAAATGTAAAAACTTTTCTCCGCCTTTCTCTATATTTTTTTGATTAATAATATGACTGGATTCTCCATGGTCTAACTTTTTCTTTATAACATAATACTTATATCCAATCGCAGTTTATTGTTTGTTGGCATTGATGTCGATGCTGGAATGATCAATAACTATCGGTTAAACGATGACTTGCAACATGCGAAAGGGCTTTATTAGGAAACGCGCCGGATTAAGGTTACTTTTGACTGAGAGTGAGTCTCTTTCGTTTATCGTGTGTTCATGCATTTATTCAACGGACAGGCCAACCTGACACGCAATCGACCAACCATTTTGTTAGTAGTAGTTCCATGGGTCTCTCTGTGTGTGTGTTTTTTTTGTATTGGGGCTGGTTTATGTGCTAGTTGAAATATATTCGGATTGTTCTTTGAAAAAGCGCACGTCCGGCAAGTCCACTGAGCGAGATTGATAAATGATTCGACCAACCGCGCCGCAGTGAATTCACTCCGTGAAACTAATTTTTTTTTCTTTGTGTTATATTCTTAGCCATAATGTACATAACTTGGCCTAATTTATTAATATTTATTTATAAATTCCAACATTTCATAATCTTCGAACTTCGTAATTATTTTCCTTAAAACATATTTTCTTAAAGTTAATGGAAAATTTTCTCTTACTTCGTTAAAATACTATCCAAACTTTGTTCATTGTCTGACCTACCTATATCTCTACCACATATGCGCTGGCTTATGTATGCACGTAATTTAAATCGATTTCACAATAGACGTTTTGCGAAGAGAATAGATGCGATGGGAATTTAAAGCCTGACCAGCGAAATCGGCTTTCAATATTCAGTGATTGAATTATTACCATTTCTCTTTTGCAGACCGATGGATCAAATCTGATTTTTCATTCGGAATGGAAAAAGCAAATGGAAATGGAAAAAAACTAGAGCATCAAACGAAAATATTTCGACGTTTTGTTTCTCACATTTATCTACAGTTCACTACACTAGTTAACGAATTTTTGTGAAAATTCAGTTTCCATGTACCATTTTATAGTTTCCATTGGAAGAAAATATTTGCAGCGAAATACCAGTTTTCGACACGATTTCTTGCAATGGTTCTGCCTTAGTGCGAATAACAGGGATTTCGGTTAAAGCTACCTGGAAATAGGAGATTTGTAAGGATTCCAAATATATCATTCGTCCGTGTATGTGCTTCTTGCGATCTTGCCCGTCTTCTTCGACTATCACAGCGTATAGTCGAAGGAAAGAGATTTATTTTTATCTGGAAGTTGATAAATATTTTTTTTTCAGATTTTATTAAAAGAGAAACAGACAACCTGAGTAAAGTATCACGTAGCTTGGAAAAATACATGAACATTTTTTTCTCGTCGTTCGCCACTGCTGATGTTCAACTTCAATCTACTTATGAACTAAACTGGTGTCAACAGCAACTAAACATCACCGAACTTTTTAAGAGATCACAAAAGATGGCAAGAAAGAAATGGTTTCTTCTTTCGTCCGTAAAAGTTGTCCGCAGAACTGAATGTGTACGTGTCAGTAAGATGAGTCACAAAGCGAGGACATTTGGTATAATAAAAGACGCGTGCGCCTCGACGCCGACTCCCTTTATAGGCGCAATCAAATGTCGGGCAGTAAAAATCAAGCAGTTAATTAAACGTCACGAGTCCTCACAATAAACTTTATTAGGATAAGTATTTGCCCGTTGTATACCTTAACGTAAATGCTATGAGCCTACTAAAAGGACTCAGACGATGAATTTAGGGACGTTTTACTAAAAGGAAGACATTCACGCTTGACACGCCGCCAAAAAGGGGTGAAATAGTGGCTTGGCTTTATGTCTAATTATATTGGTATAATTCAAGGAGCTTGATGTGCTTGTAATCCTTATGACATGTTTGTCGTCCTTTAATGCTACTAAATATACTTAATGGTACGTATCCTGAGCGTATCCCATGCACTTTCCGTGGAAATAGTGAAGAATATCAAAAAAGTAATGAACGCATTTTTCAATTAAATCGTTTAATTATTCGGAACAAATTTATTTGCTTCCGCAGTCAATTCGAAAGCATATTTCTTTACGAGGTTGCTAAATTGTTTACATTTGTGTCTGCTTGCGTGGGTGTGGGTGATTGGTATGAAGTGTACTCAATGGTTTTATTAAATAAAATAAAATTCGCAAGCACATAAACAGAGCTATCCTAAGGGACCAAGAAAAACAAATAAATGCAGCGTTTACGCTTTACTGGCGAGAAGTCTCGCATGCTCCCAAAAGAAGACAGAAGATTTGAACTAAAAGCTAAAGCATTACACAAAAACCGAAACTGGAAAGACAATGGTGAAATTGCAAGGACGAAAGAAGGTAACAGTGTTTATAAAGAACAAGAAGGATAAAGGATGGCCTTATACATTTCGTTATGTGAAATGGAGGCGAATTCGTGGGGCGGCGTAAAATTACAAGAGCCGAATTATAGATATAGCAATTTGCAGTTTTCTTTTCTTTTTCTTAGAAAAAATTCCGCAGGATTTTCGCATGTGAATAAAAACTTCGAGGCAATGGCAATGGCAACGGGACGCACTAACACCAATAATAAAAACCCTTGTTTATTAAGAAATTTTCGTTGGCCTAAAGACTGCTCACACCCACAGTATCCCCTCCCCCCCACCAACGAAAGCATAATCTTCATGAATGCTGTTCGAAAGTGCTCAAGTATAAACACAAAGCACATGAAAAATGAGGGCGAGTCTGTCTTTTCATATTTGTATCAAAAAGCAACCCCATAGGGATTAATTTTAATTTTATCTCTTTCGTCGAGAACAATTCCGGCGGGTTCTTGGAATTCCTGTCATTAGAAAATCAATTCAATTAGAATAGATTAAAAAGTTCCCGAACTCATCCGAAACATTTTTATTAACTAGGCGAGCGTAGAATGGAGAATCCATCAAAGCGGATTCTTTAAGCGCAGATAAGTCAATTAATGGAATAAAAATTTGTTTCCGGAGTAATTTACTGGCGTTTCATTGGCGGGAAGCAGCAGGATGAAAGCTTCAATGTTATATGTATTTATGGAAGTGGAAATGGTGCCTTGATCCCATCTATAGTCTTTCTGCTTACTGCCGTTGAGCTTTAAAAGGTAGAGACGCTAAAATTCAATAACAAAAACCCCGAACGACGAGTAGGACGATAGCGCAGAGATTATTAAACATATACTTCAATCAAAATTGAGAGATTGTATGTCAGAAAAAGGATCGAATCATAGGAAAGATGAGCGGGAAAAAATGAGGAAAATCATTATGTCTCACCGATTGAATCAATTGTGATCCGTGATGAGAATTCTATGTAGCGAAATACCGTGTACAATAAAAAAAGGCGAAATCACAAAAAAACTTGTGAAATTGCATCGTTGCGAATTCGGAATTGGAAAATTCGCATTAAATTGGAACGATCCATGTTTGTCCTCTCCTGCTGTAGCAGCGGTTGAATGATTTCCAAATTAATTTTTTCACGGCAAATGATAATAATTTAATTATCAAAAACAAAAGAAACCAATTAAATTAAGATAATTATTGACTTAGAGCGCCAACTTTTAAACATTCTGGTTCCATACGTTGCTTTGCTTTCGTCCTCCCGTCCTCTCATCCTTTTTATATTTTTCATTTGACGCCAGCTTTTATTCCGGACCTTGATGGTCCATTTCTATTCACGTCTCGTGTGCTCTCTTCAATTCGACGACGTTATTGAAGAAAAATCTTCATTACAAAAGACACCTACCACTAAAGAGGGGTTGGTCCTACTATACTGAATATGCAGCACCTACACATAGGTTTTTCAGTGTTCGTATAACGACCAAAGAGCGCGACGAGTAAAACTTTCCAAATTTATTCTATTTGTAAATCAGGAGGTCTCGAGGGTTCGACGGGTCCACTTGAGAATGCAAACAAGGGCTTAACTTTCTTCTTTCCTTTTTTCCGGCTTTTTATTTCAAAACCTTTTGCACACACACACACCAAGTTCTGTGACTCTTGCATGCATGCACAGGGCATAAGCGGACCTTGTTGTCGCCCGGCTTCAATTTCACGCATTGGCCTTAGGGGACGTATGACGAGACACGATCAAATATAAAATATTGCCCGCTATATACAAACTGACAAGTTTATATCATATCCTTTATGTTTTCCCGCTTACAAAACACTTCCAGGCATTCGTCCTTTCCACCACAATATTTTCCAATAGAAAAAGCGAAAAAGGAAAAGCAATACAAACAATCATATCCTCAATTCAGTATCCCACCAATTTTTCAACTGATTTATTAGCAATATGAAAGAATTTATTTTGATCTTTACTCTGTTTAAGCTAAGTATAGTTGTAAAGAGCGAGAGTTACCCCTCGCTTTTCCGTTTAGTTAATCCAGCGAGTGACAAGAGACAGTAACTTTACTTAAAGAGATGAAGACATCATAGGAAACGCTCTCGGTCTATTTGCACTTAAAATTAACCTCACGCCTTTCTCGCTCAAACTTTTCTGCTTAATACTTAAGGACCAGCTAAGCCTACAAATTTCTTTCCAGGTGGTAAAAGTTTCATTTTTATCATGCCTTGAGAGCAATATTTTGCTATTCTTCTTTGCGAGTCATAAAAGGGGTAAAGAAATACCAGAAAAAGAAGTACCAAGAAAAAGGTAGCCATTTATTGGCGCTTGTAATTACTTACAAAACCGACGCTTTTGTCCTTTATTTGTTTCCCTTTTTCGTTTATTATTGACGAAACAATGGGAAGAAACCATGTTGGTTTGGTTGTGGAATGGATCCAATAAAAAAGGTTGAGTTTGTATTAGGAAGTATATTTCTATACTTTCCAGGGAAATAGGAGGTCCTTGAAGGCTTCATATTTAATTTATTCCGAAAACCTTCATGCTTTTTGCGGATTGGTTTTATTTCTAATTAATTAATTGGAGACTTGGTAATACCACGTTTTACGACTTTTTCTAGCTTTATTTTTGGTTAACCGAAAGTAAGGTATTATTCAAGTGTAATCTTCACTAGAGGTGTGCAAAAACTAAGTAACGACAATTTTGTAGTAGTTACTAACTAGTAGTAGTTACTAACTACTACCAGTTTTTTAAAGTAGTAGTTACATCTCGTTACTTTTTTTCCAATTCGAATTTCTACCTTAGTAACGTCGGAATGCGAATTTGCGAATATCAGCGTACGCAATTCTTATGGAAACGATCTTCGCCGAGAAGTCAGAATCGCGCCCCCAGCCCCTGTTGAAAAATTTTTTTTGAAAAAAACATTTTTTTCTCCTATCGCAATGAAATTCATAGGAGCCATTCTACAATTGTTAAACTATGTCTGAGAGAAATATTAGCCGCCTAGCATAAATATTTTTCAAGTAACGGGTTGCTAAACTTGAACAAATTTTAGTCCAAAAAATTTTTTTTGAGATTTATCGATTAATATCTCAGCGAATTTTTTTTGTATCAAATTGAATCTTTACTATGTTATTGCAAATCTAATGATGAATCTAAAAATTGCTCTCGCTAAAATCTGAAAATTATATCTTAAATGTTATGAGCTAATAAGTGTGTACATGCATTTACGCAAGCATAGACCGCAGACCGATATGGAGTTGTTGAACAGATTCGAATTCGTAACGTTACTTCGTTTTTCGTTGCTACTCGTTGGTTCTTCTTCTTCTAGTTTCGACTACTTCCAACGACTACTCGTTACAAAGTAACTACTACTTTGTAACTACTACTCGCGGCAAAAGTAACGAATCGTTACTACTACTTAAAAGTAACTAAACTGCACACCTCTA
>JARJEB010026121.1:0-11135 GCA_030264535.1 Liometoxenus newtonarum
TAAACGATTCCGCCTATGTATGCAACCCATTATCCATTATTACGTTGTTCAAATGTTTAAACAACATTCTGTCAATTAATAAATTGTTGAGACGTCAGTTTTCGCGAACAAACAACTCGAAGAGTTTAATCTTATTAAATTAAATAATTTCGGCGTACAGAAAGGCTAAACTCGGCTAAAACCTAGGCTAAAACTGCTTACAGCCTCAGCCCACTTCTTAGTTTGGTTGCCAACCATGCTATTTAAAGTATTTTTCCGTAGCAATTGGACAATGGTCGGTATTAAAAATCATCAGAATGATGGGTTAAAATGGTCCAAATTAAGAATGTGACTTTTTTTCATTGCAAACTATTCAGCAGGAGACCAGTTAACATGACCCAAGGTCCGTCGAATGGGCGACGGACCTTGGTTTTACACTATACGAATTAATAATGGTGCCAAATTTCAAATTTGTTATTATTATAAACAAGATTCCCTTTTCTTGTTTATAATAATGTTTGAAGGCTAATACAAAATTTACCTGATGGAAAAAATCTGTAATATTTGGTATATGTTGAGGGTGTCAGAAAGTGGCGAATTAACGGCCACATATAAGTGTATAACTAACATACCTATTATTCATTCAAAACGAAATACAGATAGCAAATAAACAAATAACAAATAAATAGTTTAAATTTGGATGTTATAATAACATTATAAAATATGAAAATAGACAAATTACAATAACAAAATAATTCAAATTCGGAAACCGATAATTTGGATTCTTCTCCCGCTATATGATTATTAATTTCGACACTTTCACGGTTTCTGGGTTGCTCATGGAATAAGTCTTGAAAATCATATCTACGTTTGTCAAAATACATTCAAGTTTCCTAATCTGTTATTTAAAACGGGCTGACAAATAGAAATAATCAATTCAAATATTGCGCGTTTTTTTAGGGCGTGGCTTAACTCTGTGTGTTGGTAGAATACTGTGCAGTATACTGTGCAGTATACAAAAATTATTTAGATAAAGGGTGGCTTTGGAATTCTGCAACGTACGTTGTATGTTTGATTCATCTTCACCCGAAATGCTCCGAAACGCATTGACTACTGACGATTCCAAAGCCACCCTTTGTGTAAATAATTTTTGTTCATAGTTCATATGGTATTTATTATTTATACGCGTGCTCCAACTACCCTGTATTTATACCTAAGTTGCAGATGTTTCTTTCGCTCCACATTTCAGTCAAATTGAAAAGTTCCACTTGAAGTAAGTCCACATTGTAGAATTCGACAATGAAAACAAAACACGTTTTCGTTTGCTTTCATTATTCAGTATTCTCTTTCTGTGCTTGGCACCAATGGAACAAAATTAGAAACAAAATGCGGTACGGCATGGTATGCGGCATATTGTTTATAGTAATAGCCTTTAAGTGTTTAAAAGTTCATATAAATGGTACCAGTCAGCGCCAGAAGTTGTAAAATATTCAATAAAAAATTTAAAAGAAAGTGCGATTAAAAAGTATTCGTAGACTATGTTTATTTATTTATTTATTTTATTTTAATTTGTTTATTATACATTGAAATTGTAACGATAGTAAAAAGTAAAATAAGTAATTACACATTTTGCAAATATTATATTTTGCGTAAATAATCTCGTTAACGGTTTTATGGGAGTTCAGTTTGGAACAGTTGAAACAATTTACTAAATAGAAATACGCATGCGTCCTATTGTAGCGCACTAGTACTAGTCTAGTACGTACATACCTGCTATTCCTGACTTGGCTTGGCTTGGCCGGTCGTATCCTGCGGCAAGCATGAAGCATGCCAAGTACCAGTCACCAGCAGGAGCAGTTTGAAGTTTCAGCTAGCAGTTTCATTTGTCAGCGCAGTGTCTCTCAGCTGTCGGTCCATTTCTGCTAAGCGCTTAGCATGCAATATTCTCCGCGTAAAAGTCGCGAGTATCGAATAAGATATTTAATGATTAGCCAAAATAAAGCCTTGTGGTGTAACATATGTACGTGATACATGTGTCTAAATATAAAATAAATTTATATATTTACGTCTAGCCTAGCGTATAGCTGGTGTAAATGAGTCAAAAGTGTATCGCCAAACACCAAATGACAAAAACTCGCTCAAGTTCCTTCTCCCGGTTCGAATGCGAGTCCACCGCATTGGCATTTATAATTCGGAAATCTACAAGTTTTGCAGTTTCCTAAAAACAAGGAATAAAATAGATACACATGAAACAAACACGTAGAGAAACAGAAAGTGTACTTTCGCTTAATTAAGTTACGTTTACGCGGATAAACTTTTTTCGTTTTCTTCTGAAAATGACTGTTCATCATACGACAACTTCGTCGAATTTGACCAAAAACAATATGGGCAATTGCAATAACATTTCCGTGAATGGATTAGAAGCAAGTGGCAATATCATACCGGCTTGGTATGTTAAAATGTATGTGTCGTCATTTATTTTTATTTTTCTTTCATTCATTTCATTGCCATTTTATTGCTTGTTTTTAATTCATTTACAAAATTATAGAGAAATGGCCTTGGCATTGACACTTCTCAAAACAATTTTTCAATCTTTGAAGATTCAATCGCAAATCAAATCAATTAAATTGATATGTTTTATGAGGTCGTGATGTATTTATGATTTAATTGATGGACCGGACCGTTCGGAAACGGGTTTTTATTAGTTTATATACCGGGTGGTAAGACGTATGTAAGCACATTTCATACATCTGTACCTAAATCATATTTATACATACTAATTTGTTCAAATATTATTAGTGAACATGAACACGAATGTGTATGTTCAGATGTATCTCCTACCATCCGGTATATTGATCTATAATTTAGGTATAAATTTGCAATTCTTGTTGCTTTATTTAATTTTTAAATTATTGAACATATCTGAATAAACATTATTAGTTTATATACCGATTGGTACTGTAGGCTCAATTTTAATTAATTCGTCAATTATTAATTTATTTAATATGAATTAATGAATACACAACAGTTGACTAAATTTGAACTTTACACATCTATTCATTGATTGATTTCAATTCAATTCAATTATAATATTTATCGCTACTTGTGAGTAATATTTGTACGAGTATAAGTATATGTAATAACAAACAATGTGAATGACATTAAATTCCAGTTATTCAATTACTTAATTTACTTTGTATAATACAGTTAATTTGTTCATGACCGTACATATTCACTATATAAATATTGAGCCGATATTTAAAAACAATATTATTTCAATTTACAAGCTCAATTACTCACTCAAAGAGTATAATTGCGAAATATACAGAGAAAATTCATATATCGAATGGCCATGGATATTTACATGTTAAAAACTTTAGGTCATGTTAACGGGACCTGGACTCCTGCTGAATAGCAGAAAAAAACACCAGCAAAGGCTAAGAAAAACATGACAAAAGAGTAAAGACAAAAAGCTACACATAAAGTAAAATTAGTTAGTTCTCTTTTGATTGACTGCGACATTGATCGAATAGGTTAACGTCGACAACAAATATACAAAACTATACTATCTATAGTAGGCAAACATACAGAGCGTTTATTTTACCGTCGAACATAGGATGTGCTATGCAGGAAACTAATATAAACGAGACAAATTCATAGCAGATGGCAGTGGCGATGCATGATCCAAGTTAACAAATTTTTATGATCATGTCGTTACTCCCAATTGTCAAGTTTGTTCCTTCTCATATTTGGTTTGATTGGTATTGGATTGATAAGGTTTTTCTAAATAACTCACTTCCAATAATCAACCAGATAACACTGATGCACTGATTTGTCATCGTGTTGTGTCGTCGTCCGGCCCACATCCCCACTCTCTCCCCGTCCGTCGGTGGGTCGTTAGCAATAGAAATCCCCACTGTCATGAGTTTGGTTCGTTCATGTTAGCTGCGAACATTGCACATGCTATATGTTCGACGGTAAAATAAACGCACTGTATGTAGCTACATTAAAAATAAAAATAGAAGAAGAACAAATAGAAATGGATGCAGGAATAGCAATCAATAAAAATGGAAAGAGAAAATGACATTCATGCTCATTACCCTCGTTGTATTAAATTGAAAAACGCTTTCAAGGTTCATTTTTTTTGCCTGTTTTTGTTTAGCGTAAGTACATTTTTGTAAAAATATCTACAAATTTCTATTTTTTTATTTAAAATGTGTAATAGGATTTGGTTTTTGGCATGGCCAAACCAGGGTGGGGGGAGTGGGCGGTTGCCCCCCCCCCCCCCCAACCGATAAGTTTTGGTGACCAAAAAAAGTTCTCAAGTCTCAAGTAGTAAATTAGTAACTGCTATATCCGAGAACCCGGTGACCAAAAAAAAAGCTCTCAAGTCTTACATCCGAGAACGCAGTGACAAAAAAAAGCTCTCAAGTCGGATCTTGCCCCCCGCATGGAATCCTGGCTACGCCATGAATATGAATGGTTATGATTTTTGGTATTGAAAGTTATCTGGTTCGTGTTTTGTTGTGCGCCTATATCAAATTACATTTTATTCTATTATCAAGTTTGCACGTATACAGTAAATTTATTTATCGTATGGCCATGGAGATTTACATGTTAAAAACTTATAAGGTCATGTAATGCCTCTCCTGCGCAATAGTTTGCAAAGAAAAAAATCACACTCTTAATTTTATTGCATAAGAAAGAAATTTTAAAAGTGAAAACATTTGAAATTTAATCGTAGGCAACCACATTATCATCAATATTTTATTGATCTGAGTAAATGATTCCGCCTATGTATGCAACCAAGTTTGCCTAGCAAAGTTATTTTCAAATTTTTTCACCTTTAAAAGTTGTTTTAGCAATCGGACCATGGACCATGGTCCAAATTAAGAGTGTGATTTTTTTGTTTGCAAACCATTGCGCAGGAGACCCATTAACATGCCCTAAAGTTTTCAACATGTAAATAAGTCTCCATGGCCACACGATGAATAAATTTACTGTATGCAGATATAGGCAATAAATTATTACAAAACAAAACTTTAGAATTTTACAAATAAAAAAATAGGATATACGCATTGGTAACTTTGTTTTATTTCAATTTGTAAAAATGAAATAAAAATTAAATAAAATGTTGCAAGCAAATTAAGTGAATCATTTTGAATTGCCTTTCGGTTTGGGTTCAAGCATTATGTTATGCTTTCTAAATGTTCGTATTTTTTTTTAATTTATTTATTTGCAATGTAGTTATTTTAATTATTTATTTTACTTTATTTGCAGTAATTTAGTTGAAAATTAGGATGCGGAAATGTCGTAATAAAATTAATACAAATTTTTACGATATTCCCGATTACATACAGGGTGGTTGAGCAATCACTCGCCAGCGAATAACATCCAAACAGTTTAACATAGAAAAAAAGTGTCATATAAAAAAAGTTTCTACATTTCTTGTGTTGTACAAGATGGCGCAAGTTGTTATTTTCTAAGCTTTTGCACTTTCCAAATAGAGGCTGCTACTTTGGTTTTTAATTATTATCATTTTTTTCACTTATAATTAGTTTGCTTTGATTGTGATTGTTGTTTAGTAGTTAAAAACTAGAAATAGAAAAGGAAAAATCCTTCTTCGTTTAAAACTCATTGAACAAATAACGTATAAAGGCTTGTGCACAACTATCGCGAACGGGAACGCAAACCTAAAGGCGAAAAAATGTTAAAATGACACTTTCGTATTACAATTTACAAGTTTTTTTAAACCGGTTAAAATAGTGGAGATTTCGGAAGAAGAGATAATAAAAAGTCATCGTCCAATCGTCGTCATCCATTTAACTTTTTCAAATTTGCGCAAAGTTTTTTACGTTTTATTGGAAATATACTTTTGTAACGTTCGCGTTTTCGTCAGTTGTGCACAAGCCACAAGAAAGTAAAAAGTTCATTGATCGAAATTGTGGAGTAACTCGAAACTACTCGGAGTAGTTCCAAACAATTCTAAATTGTTGTAGTTCAGCGTGATAAATAGATTTCTATTTGTGTGATGTGATGTCGTTCTATTTGTAATCGGATATTAATTGTGTGAATCTTTTATAAGTAGCGAGTAGGTAGCTTGCTTCTGTATTTGTTTGACGTGTTTGTGTTCTATTTATATTTCCAAGTTTCCATGTTTCATTTCACTATTTTTCTGTTACGTTTATATTTATATACTTATAGTCTACGCATCAAGCAAGTAACATTTGAACTTTTACACATCCAAAATTCGTCTTTTCCTCGGTTACTTGTTACTTGTTGTTAGCTGACGTTTCCAACTAGAGCAAGTAAGAGTGAGTAATTCAAAACTAATTACATGCATTAATAAAGAGTCCAGAAATATTCGATCCCGCCGGAGAAAACATTTTCTTAGCTATTATACCACATAATATTAAAAAAAATTGCCGGTGCTGAGTAGCTCTGTGGCAAAGAGCAAGGCCCGAAATGCCGTGGGCGCAGGTTTGAGTCCCGTCGGAAGCAGAATAACTTTTTTTGGTCATTTTCACATATTCATTAATAAATATTATCAACAAATTCTGAATTCTCCTAAAAACGGTCTGAGTTTTCGTGTCTTTAAAAAATGAACCGAATTAATTATTATCAAATAAGTACCTAGCAATTAAAAGACTCACATGTAAGGCCTGGTTCATCATTGACAAATGACAACACATAGACATAGAACATAACCTGCGAAGTAGAAACATGCAAAATGCTATCCTACGGTTAGGTATGTTATTTTACGTGCCATTGTGAACCGTAGTGTAGCATTTTGTATTTTTCTACTTTGCAACTTATGTTCTATGCCTATGTTATGTCAATCATGAATCAGGCCTAAATTGTTTTAGTTTGCTCGTTGACATATTTATGTTAATACTTATTCTGTATCTTAAGGTACTCGTTCTAATCGTTGTTACAAGTTTTTGGTCCTTCGAAACGCGAATATCTTTGATATTGCATAATTAACACGTCAATTAATTTGCAAAATCCAAGATATCCGGTTCGCAGGAGCAAAAACTACGTGTGGCGGCTACTAACAACGATAGACGACGTCTAAGGTACTATTATTTTTCTTTGTATAAATATTCTGATCATGCTTAATTAAAGGCAGTTTTATTTTATTGTTGTAGGCCTAGAGAAGCATCCGAAGAAGGTCTCACCGACGGCGACAAAGTGCGGTGTCCGGCACCAGTGACTGCAGTGACCCGATTGCGAGTCGAGAAGGTCGACGGAGGACTGATGGTTGCTGGTGTTGTCGTTGCTGCGAGTTGCCAAATTATTGTTCCGATTTTTGGCTTTCTGTTTCTTCTCGTTGGCATTGTACTTACAGGTAAATTTTTAATTATACTAAATAAAAATGATAAAATTTACAAAGAAAAAGAATTATCATTAACAAAACAAACAAAACACAAAATTAAGAAAAACAATTTTTATAAAATTATTAAAAATTCTTCCGTGACTATCAGCATTTAATTTAAGTGAAATTCAAGCCCTAATTTTTTGCGTAGTTGTTAAACGTACACATTTATACACCGTTTGTACAAATATTTGCACACTTTTTTATGTTCTTCACTTATGATTTTTATTATTCATTGTGTTCGTGTTGTATCTTTTTCATGATAACAACTAACAGAATTTACTTTTACGTGCATGTACAAATAATAAATAGGTATAGGTACGTACAAGTACAGTGGCGTAGCAAGAAGAAATGAGATCGTGGGCAAACTTTCAAAATCAAATTGAGAACCTACCCTATGCATCCACAACGCTCCCTATACATTCACAGCGCACCCTATTTAATCACAATGGTCCCTATGCATTTCGCAACGCACTCATATACAGTGAATACACTCTATAAATTTCCCAATGCATCCGCTACATTTACAACGCACCCTATATATTTCGCTACGCACCCTATCCTTACATTCACCACGCACCCTATACATTTACAACACAACGCCTGGATCTGTCACTTTTCTTCGACTCTTCTGGTACATAGTTGCCAACGCTGTATTGCCAGTGCTATTCCTCGCACAACAGCAGCGCCCTCTACATAAATGTAGTACAATTATTAAGATTTTCTTCTATTAAAATTATTGAAATTGTGTTTGAAGTATTAAAATTTTTCATTTTACCTCGGCGGATCCTTATCCACTGCCTGGCTTTGTTTCATACTAGCTACGCCACTCCTCTCTGTAATGTACCTGTACTGTATACGCAATGCTGTGTTCCAATATTTGCTCACAAGTTGTTCACGAACACTTTCGTTTATAAGCTTTACGTTTGCATTTTGACTTTACACAGTGACGAAACGACTTGCTCCTAGTCCATACTACACAGCAAAATCATGCAAGCAAAATATATTTTTTGGAAGTTGTCATCACTCATTTTTCTTCGTGGATATTACAAAGTCATTCGTCATTGCAAAATGCAATTCTATTATTTCATTTTTCCGCATTTAACATTGACCTTTGACCTCTTTGACCTTTTCATTTCAATATTTGTTGCGTTTCCTTTCAGTTGTTTTGTTTGATGAGTATTTATTGTTCAATTGTCTATTTTCTTGTTCTTGTTGTTTTTGTTTTCTATTTTCATCTTTTACTCTTATTGTTGTTCGTGCGGTCCGCGTGAATCAGTAACTTGAGTAGAACATGTGCAGGATCAGGAATATTACTAAAACGTAAAACTACATCATTAGCTTTTCCAATATTTATTTATTTTCTATTTGCTTTAGTTTTAGGATTTTTTTTTTGATTGAAACCGCATTTTAAACCGTAAAAAATCCAAAAATAATTTCATTACTTACTTTGATTGGGAATTTTAACGATCAAATGAAATTTATTTAATAATTAAATAAATGAAGTAAACAAATATAAAAATAATACTTAAAATATCGTAAAATGACTATTTCCGTTTTATCCTTTGCAATTTTCCCACATTTATGTGTTTATATCATGAATTCCATTTATTGTTTAAGTTCTGTTCGAGTTAGATTTTATCTTCTTTTAATGACATACCGCTTCGGCTTCCATTAGCGTCACGATATGTATAGAATTAATTTTATTACCGATCAAACTGAAAAATAGCTTATTTTACAATTGCTGCATTCGGTATACCCAAAATAGTTCGGAAGCGCAGTGTTGCCAGATTTTCAAGGTTTTGTAATAAAATGTCGCCCAAAATCGCAAGTCCTAACTATATAAGCAACTTTATGTAAATACATGCACTGAACCATAGGCGCCGACTTTATGATTTTCTCGGGGGGGGGCAGAATAAGAAACATAATAATACGAATTTAAAAAAACAAACCAAAAGTTAAGAAAAAAAATCGCTATGCAAAATCGCCCAATGTGCGACTTTTACACGAAAATTTGCCCAATTTGTGATAAAAAAACAGTGTTGCCAGATTTTAAAGGTGGCGCATTGTCACTTTTGCAATAAAATGTCGCCCAAAATCGAAGGTCATAACTATAGGCAACTTTATGTGCATGAACTGAGCTTGGAAGACACAATCTGGCAACACTGTACAAAAAATTATGAAGGTGGCGCATTGCCATATTTGCAATCAAATGTCGCCCAAATCGAAAGTCATAACTATAGGCAACTTGATGTACATGCACTGGACACCAAAAAAAAACGCCGACACAAACATATATTAAATCCATCATATTTTCGTAGCAGAAAAAAAATCGCAATAAAAATTTCAAAAATCGCCCAATTTGCGAAAATTTGCCCAATTTGTGATTAAAAAAACAGTGTTGCCACATTTTGAAGGTGGCGCATTGTCACTTTTGCAATAAAATGTCGCCCAAAATCGAAAGTCAACTACATGCAACTTTATGTACGTGAACTGAACGTGGAAGACACAATCTGGCAACACTGTACAAAAAATTATTCACAACTGAGTTACGGTATAATCGAAAGCAGCAAATATGTGTGAGTATAATAACTGATTTCTTCTAATACTTATTTGATTGTTGTTTTTAGCTGCATCATATCGTGGTCCAGGTGAAAATGAAAAACCCGATCATTACGCCGAACGAACAGCCTTCACGGGTGACTCCCGAATATTGGGCCCTTTCTGCATCGTCGTCGGCTTCATCATGTTATCGGTGGGTGCGCTTCTCTGTGTCCTTACTCGGTGGGCACGTATGAAGGAGCAAACCATTGGATTTCATTGTCCACTGCACGGTGATTTCTATCCATTGAGTCCAGTCACCAGCTCAAAAACCATCGGTAAGTATACCTACGTACAAGCAGAAGAAACCAATTAATTTGGATTGTCGAAGAGTATGATTAATGAATGTTAAGTTGAATCCTCTTATCCTGTCCTTGAGACATACGAGTAGAGTATAGAGACGATGCAAAAAAAAAACGTGCGCGGAAATTATAAACACGCACAAATAAAAACGTGAACGGAAAGAATATGAATTATTATTGTGGTTTAGCAATCGAAGAATGATTTGTTTTTGGCTTTGTGTCAACTTTTTTCTTTTTGTTCCGATTATTTCGGATTCGGCTTTACTCGTTTCCTCGAGTGTCGACTGCTTTTCTTTTATTCATTGTTCAATAAGGAAGAATAAAAGAAACTCTTCCTGTTCGGTTTCGCAACACGTGGAACAAATTTGTGTAAAATGAAATGACTTTTGTGGCATTGTTATTTATCTTTACATTTTGAGAATTATTATAAAAAGAAACATGTGATTCTGTAATTTATTCGAAATTATCTTCAAAAAATTTACAATTTATGCTCTAATAAATCTTTTTGAAAGCAAACAACTACATGCGATTTTATGTTGACAAAGTCTTATTGATCAACACTTAATTCTAAACTAAATGAAGCCATAAAGAAACATTCATACTACTTTTGTACTTAGGTATAACAGTGTAAGGACTGTGTCCCAACACTCCCAACATATCTTCTACTCTTACTTTACAATGGACTCGGGTCAAAATATCGAAATCTACCTCCTGTCATCCCTTCGGTTTACAACAAAAGATTATTATGTTAGTGTTAGGAGGGTCATGTACTTGATGTCATAAACTGGTCGAAACCACAGGCACGCTTAAGTCAACGTATTCGAAAGAAAAATATGGAATTTAACATTTTTAAAATTCAACAAGCTCATATTAGCAGA
>JARJEB010026122.1:0-25499 GCA_030264535.1 Liometoxenus newtonarum
ATAAAACCAGCCCATCACGAATATTAAATACTTTAAATTTTTATTAGCCAAACACTCGGTATATTAATGACATTTTGTGGATGTTTATAAGTTTTGTTTACCTAAGAACAATGATGTATTCCATATTGCAAACATTTTGACATTGAAATTGTGCAAATTGGCAAGAACTCGTTTATAATGAAACTTGCCCCCTTGCTACAGTATAGCCATTGGCCAGTACGTCTCTTACAAAAATCAAACATATACATATACAGGGTGGTAACTCGTGATACAAAGAGAAATTCCAGATTGTGCGTTGAGTTTTGGTTCGAAATTACATATACAGGGTTGTAACCCGTGCTCCAAAGAGAACTTCCACATTTTGCGTGAGTTTTGATTCGAAATTACATATACAGGGTGGTAACCCGTGGCCCAAAGAGAAATTCCAGATTTTGCATTGTTTTGTTTCGAAATTACATATACAGGGTGGTAACTCGTGCTCCAAAGAGAAATTCCAGATTGCACGTCGAGTTTTAGTTCGAAATTACATATACAGGGTTGTAACCCGTGCTCCAAAGAGAAATTCCACATTTTGCGTTGAGTTTTGGTTCGAAATTATATATACAGGGTGGTAACCCGTGGCCCAAAGAGAAATTCCAGATTTTGCGTTGAGTTTTGCTTCGAAATTAGATATACAGGGTGGTAACTCGTGCTCCAAAGAGAAATTCCAGATTGTACATCGAGTTTTAGTTCGAAATTACATATACAGGGTGGTAACTCGTGGGTCAAAGAGAAATTCCAGATTCTACGTCGAGTTTTGGTTCGAAATTACATATACAGGGTGGTAACTCATCGTCCAAAGAAAAATCCAGATTCTACATCGTCGAATTATGGTTTGAAATTGAAATATTTTTTTCCATATTTTGCTTGGTTTACGAGAAATTCTACTTTCAAATATTAGAATCTAATGCCGTTTCATCATTATTGTTGCATTGTTTGGGGCACTGCCTTGATTCGTTGCTCGCAATTATGTGGTTCGTATTAACATTTTTATTCTAAAATTTGAAAGTCTAATTTCTCGTAAATAAAGCAAAATTTGAAAAAAGTTATTTCGTAATTTCGATTCAAAATGCCACGGAGAATCTGGAATTTCTTTTTGGAACGAGTTACCAAACACCATGTATATGCATAAATATAGATAACTTTCGTAAACATTGTAATCATTCCGCAGTACCAAATCAACTAATTCAATATATGTTTTGTGCATATTAAGTATAATTATTCAAATTATGAACAAAACAAAATGGAAAAATTCTGGAATAAAATAACGATAACTCATTCGCAAATTATGACAAGGAATAAAAACATTTTGCAATAATAAAGACAACATAATGTAATTAATATGAAGCATGATAATTATACAAGTTGTAATGTAAAAAGAGTTGAAACTAATAAATTTGTTACTTTGACTTAATTCGAAAATGAAAAAAAAATCCGAAACCATTATAACACGCAAATATTTAAAAACTATCTGATTAATCGTATATTGTAAAAGCTTAGCAAATGATTAATATTTAATTAATGATAATGATTAATAAGTTAGTAGTTATTCTTGAGTCAAGTCAATAGAACCTTTGAACGAGGATCTTGTGTTGTAAAAGTAAGAAACTTTATTTAATTTTATACCGATATTCATGTTTATTTAGAAACAACAATAATTAGTGTTTTGAAATATTTTAATATTCGTAGTTGTATAAAAGTATAAAAGTATAAAAGTTGTTGTAGTAGATTTGAGAATTATTGGATTATTGGATGAAACAAGGAGAGCTGTATAATAGAAAATAAAAATAGCTTTTATCGCTTTTATATTTACAGAAAGAATTACGGAACTTATACCAAACACAACAAAACTCATTCCAAACGCCCTGAAAATACGTTAATATAAAAAACGAACCGAAAAGCGAAACGTAATGAAATAGATTGTGGATCATTTCGAAATGAACTAGTTTTAATTTTAATTTAACCCACGATAAATTGACTATACCTAATTATTTTGGTCATTTTAACAATCGTTTAATAATTTTAATTGCGTTTTCCTGTAATTTGGCAATTTTATGGTAATTCTAATAAATCACTTAAATGAAGTCTTTAAAATAATTATTGTAAATAAGGAACACGTTAATTTATTTCATATCACATGTTCATAAAGTCAAGAACTCCGCCCAAATAATTATTTTAACTAAAAATGTGAAACTGGTCGAAATAGTGAAAAAATTTATTTATACAGATGAATAAATGGAGATAACCTCGAAACGAAATTTACGAAATTTTTTTTGGAACTCGTCCCGATAAAAAAAATGCGCGGGAATAAAAATGATGGAAACGAAAATAAACATATAGCTTGCTTTTTGGTTTCTCAGCATGTTGCTTCCCAGTTGAAAGAGCATATATCAATCAAATCATTCATGAAATGAGTTTTTGATCGTATCATAAATGTTTAACATTCATCAACGTTATAGGAATCTGCAAAATGTTAAAATAGACGAAATAAATTGAAATCCATTATAAACATTCATTTATATATATATTGATTCTTGAATTCTTCATTATTGCGGCTTCAACGATTGGAATATGCAATGACAGTTTAACTGGTTCTTGTTTCATTTCAAAAATTGATGGATACTGATGTGTTTTTTAAATATAAGATTTTTACATATTATTGACAACATTTGAGCATTTTACTGAATTTTGACTTTTATTTGTTTCCCCAGTATTTTCGAGTCGCATTTAAAAGCTGAGGGCAAAACAAATGAATTCACTGATATGAAATGAAAGACGAAGGAACATAGATAGAAAAGAGTAAAGACGTGTTTAATGTAACAGAAAAACGAATGAATCGCATGAATATGCATGTCAAGTCAAGAGTCAGAAATGATGTCTTTCGGATTTTGAAATTGTATTGTGCTAAAAGTAGATAACACAAGAAAAGTTTCGTATATAAAATAAAATTGACAGGATACAAATTTAGATCTTTTCAATTTTCTTTTACATTCTCCGATTCTCTGCTTTTTACTGTAAAGTGTACTTTACACAATGCGATTTACCAAATGATTTTTTTAAATAATTTTTCCAATTTTTGAATTTTATCTGAGAATGTGTGTGATATTTTTGAGTGTAGGGCTATCTGGAAAAGAATGGATGTTGAAAATTGTATTTAAATAATAAATAATAAATTCAAAGTGGTATCAATCAACTTGAGTGTCAAGCATGTGTCGAGTCTGTCAAAGCAAGTCACTTCGTTTCGCGGTTAGAAAATTGTCACAATTTAGCGCGTTTTTTAATAATGTCACCAAAGAGATGATATTTATCGGGAATCACACAAAAACTCACAAAGAAATTCCTTTTTCATATGACTCTCGAGATTTCGAATGATTTTACTTGTGATTTCGGTTATGATCGATTTCAAATGACTGAGTTATATAGTGTGAACAGTTAAAAAGTCTAAAGTCACCTTTACACTTTGAATATTATTCAATATTATTGAATAAATATTATTCAATTTGAATTTATTTTTCTTAATTGGTTTTATTATTTATTCTTTGAAACGTATCCATAAATTTAAAATTTAAAACCCCAAATTTCGCAGAGATAAATTTCTTATTTACTGTAAATTGTCTGCAAGTTAAAATGCCGCAATTAAATCAACTGAAAACCCAAGTTTTGGATTTACTTTAGTTCAGAAAATGAACAAAAAGCGAATGAAACAAAAAGAAATTGAATTAAAAGCACCCGAAAATAAAACCCCATTTAACAATAACAAATCCTGCTGGGGCAAGGAAAACCATTTCCAGGCAACAAGGCAACTAACTTCCAACAATCCGGCACGACATTAACATACAAATTGTCCATGAATAACATTTTCTTCTTCGTGCTGAATTTGCTGGTGTAATTTTGGGATGAACGTTGTAGGACAGGATGAGGACACGAAGGGAGGGAACGACATTTAGAAATGGTGTTTTTCTATTTCAACTTGTTTGTTCGAATTTCATGAGTTTCCGCACCCTGTTTTCCAGATTTAATCATCGAAGTGTGGACGTATCAAGATTACAAAAACCAAAATCAAAACCAACACACAAAAACAGGGTGTTGATAATAAAATAACTCTGTTGAATTTAAAAAAAAAATGTTTACGCAGTTGTACACGAATATGTAAGCAAAATCAAATAAAATAATTCGTAAAATGGGTCACCAGACACTGTCATAATAAAAAAAAAACCAACGCGATTCAGCAAAAATCAACGCAAAATTATCTTAATAATTCCTACATGTTGCGCGTTCAACGATCGAAGTGACATCGTTTAATAATTCGTGTAATAAATAAAATTCGTGTAATAAATAAAATTCAAATAAAAATAAAATTCAAATAAAAATAAACTGAATGTTGGATACAGACAGTCAGCCAGCGTAGCTATAATTTTTGTCAATTTCCGAACGGGGCCCGGTGCGCCCCACACATAATTGCTGTGGCCAAACAAATAAAAAAAAATAAAGAATGTCAAGTAGAGAATTAGCAAACTACAAATATTATTAAGAAAGAGATCAATATGGTCACCAATTCTCAAAACAACAAATTCTCGCTTTGGCTATTATTTTCGTTCAAATGAGCCATAAAAAGTAAAATAATTGAATATTCTTGTGCCTAAATCGCAAGTCTACAGTTCCATAGAAGAATTAGTAAAATAATCTTCAATTAATTAAGTCTCCGACATGCTGTTACAACTTTAAGTCGCCTATAAATGCAAATTCATGAAACTGACATTAGAATAAGTACCACCTAAATAGGAAAAGTCCTTCATTTCAGTAGAAATGCAAAACGCATAAGTAATGGTGGGAAGAGAATGAATCCGCGAATAGGAAGAGGGCGAGAAAGTTGAAGAAAAAAGGAAACGTCAGCAAGTCTACTTCTCCTACTTCACAACGATGCACGGAATTGACTAGAAATTTAAAATTCAGCTCTCAGCATTAGTGAAGATTCCCTTATCAGTCGAAAGCCTAATGCATGAGCACGTACTATAATTTCTAGAATGCCTTTAGACAAATGACACTGACAACATAGATAATGCCAAGTAAATTTAGTCATACTTCCGAAAATAGTTGTTTTCGTTGAAATTTCATTTTGCACTATTTTATAAATTATGCAACTATTTGTATTGTATATACCAGGGGTCTACGAACACCACCAATCCGGCCCGCGGTCTTGCCCGATGCGGCCCGTCGTAGTTTATTTTGAAGTAAAACAAAATAATAATCAGAATTTATTATTTAACCATCAATTATGAAACACAATAATGAAAAGACGAAAATTCAAAACTATTATGTTGGTTAGAGTAAAAAGTTTGGAGGCCCCTGGCATACATATTAGTTAAATAATAAGATAAACATCCTGAAATATTGAAATAAATTTATTTTTGCTTTTGCGCTTTCGGTTTATGCTTTTGGGTGTAGAGTAAAAAGTTTGGAGGCCCCTGGCATACATATTAGTTAAATAATAAAATAAACATCCTGAAATATTGCAATAAAGTTGTTTTTGCTTTTGCACTTTTGGTTTATGCTTTTGGGTGTAATCTCTAAATGCAATGTGTCAAGATATTTGATGGTAATAAAACACTTTTGTTTTGTCGAAAAGGCGTCGAGCATGAAGTATTGTTGCAATGAGTTGATTGTTTTCGCGATCATCACGCTGCGGAACGAAAGAACGCAATGTTTGCTCCTTGTTTTGATATCACGTTCGCGAAACGCAACACGACTTTATATTTTATCAAGGTCAAACGATAATACAACTTAACGAAAAGTTAAAACTAAATAAACGAATCATATAAATGGATAAAACACAAAACACATGTTATAAACTTGAAAAGAGACAAAAGGAGTGTGCTAATGTCAACAATTAAATACAATTTTGCTGAGCAAATTCAAAATTAAACTTCTACGTTCGTTTCAAATTTCGCAGTGAATATTTTTATTTGCTGTTTTTCAATAAACAATAAAGTTAAGCGACACGAGCCACAACATTTTTGAAGCGCTTTAAAACCAGAATTAGGTAGATAAATTTAAGCAGGAAATATTTTGTGTTTACTGTTTTAACTTTTGAGAGTTGCATTTGCGTTTTTAAGTTTCTAACATTTATACACGTTTCTTTTTTGTTTACGTACATTAAATTCCCAAAAACGACGCCCACATTTTAAGATAATTTATTGGTATTCAGAATTAAGTATATTCGAAAACAACAACAAAACAATTATTTTCCAAAATAGTACGCATATATTCTCAATTTGAAAACTAAATATTTAAAATAAAAAAAATATTAAAAAATACGCGTAAATAAAGTATAAAAGTAAGAATAAGAACAATAACAATTATTATTACCCCCAATAATAACAATCACGTTTAACAATAACATTTAAAAAGGAATAAATAAAAATATAAAAAATAAAGTCCTAAACCATGAGTCACATGTCACATATTTTATTGCACGACTTTAGTAAAAAATTCCAAAAAAGAAAAATAAGTGACGAAAACTCGTAAGTTGTTTGAATCATTTTTTAAATAAATAAACCATTTCTA
Source organism: Liometoxenus newtonarum (assembly GCA_030264535.1). Taxonomy (NCBI): domain Eukaryota; kingdom Metazoa; phylum Arthropoda; class Insecta; order Coleoptera; family Staphylinidae; genus Liometoxenus; species Liometoxenus newtonarum. Next base: position 6,604 of record JARJEB010026122.1, read on the forward strand.
TGCGAATTTCTGAAATTTTAAGTTTGCCATGCAATACATTTTAAGTCAATAAATTAAATATTTGTAAATATTTGGTTTTTGAAGTGTTTTTTTTATTTCTGACAAAAATCGATTTCGATTTGCATAATAGCGCTCACAGGAATCAGGAGATTTTCTGTATTTGTATGTTAAGATAACGAATTAAAAGGATTTTTAATACGTAATCTGTCGCGGTATTGATAAATGAAGAAATAATTATTACAAAAATGACATAAATATGATAAATATGCAAGATTATTACGATATTTCACGAAAACATAAATTAAAATATATAAATATGTAACAAAATATGGTCAGTTTCGAAAATTCGAAGGTCTTTTCAACATTTAGGTTTTTAATTTATTAATTATTCATTATTATTGCAACTTGGAATAAATTGAAGAATAACCCGAGTGAAGGTAAATTGCTCACTATAGTTTTTTTTATTTTTTTTAAAGTAATAAATTAGTCGAATAATTATGTGGAAATGGATACTAAAGGCTCGTTCCAATAAAGCACTAAACTAGTTCCGAACTGTACGACGCATGAGCAGTTTTAAAAAAGCGATACTTTACAAGCCTTAAATTGCTAATTTTTTTAATTATCCTCAACTAATAATGAATGAAAAATTAAGTATGGGCTTTTTGCACAAAAAGTAAATATAAATTATTTTTCCAAAGTAAGAAATTAATGAACTCTTGAAAACATAATTTTGCTTTCAGTATAAGTAATTAAATTTACTTACGCAATTTGTGGGAATAAATGTTGAATCGTGTTTGGAGGTGAAACGAGCGTTGCCACAAAAATTAAAGCAAAAGTTGACTACTCACCTGTAACAAAAAGAAAATAAATTAAATATTGGTGCAGCAATAATCATTAATTAAGTCAAGTCTAAAGATATATAAGGAAATATGCTATGGTATTATTTACTAATACGTATACTTCCTGGAATAAAAATAGTTGGGGCACTCTCTAAAATAGCGCAGCATACATATATGACCAATGGAAATGTTTTATTTTACAAGGAAAAGGTTTTTTAAGGAGGGACATGACTTTCTGTTCAAGGAATGCAGTATATGTATATTTAGTATGGTATACTACATTCCTGGAATAAAAATAGTTGAGGCACTCCCTAAAATAGCGCAGCAGATATGAGCAATCAAAACGTTTTATTTTACAAGGAAAAATTTTTTGGGGATGGACATGACTATTTCTGTCAAGAAATACAGTACTATGTATACTAAATTCCTGGAATAGAAATAGTTGGGACGCTCCCTAAAATAGCGCAGCATATATTACCAATGAAAATGTTTTATTTTACAAGGAAAAGGTTTTTAGGGAGGGACATGACTTTCTGTTCAAGAAATACAGTACATTTTATACTATATTCCTGGAATAGAAATGTTGGGACACTCCCTAACATAGCGCAGTTTTTTTAGCGAGGGACATGACTATTTCTGTTCAAGGAAGAATACAGTTCCATAAATATGTAAATATAGTAATATTTACATACAGATAGAATTTTGCCTTTGAATAATTTCGCAAACGCCAAAATGTGTAAATGCAAAAATGTAAAACTTGAATTAAATATTTAGTATCTACTTATTAGATAATGAATCACAGGATTATATAAATATAGTTGTAACTACAAATTAAATTAGTGACTGAAAACTCTTTTTGAATTATTTTGTTGGTTAACACACATTTAAGTATTTTGTTTTATAATATCTACCGATACAGATTAAGATACAATTTAAAAACCACGCTCAAGAAATGAAATGAACTCAACCAATGTTTGTTGTGTGCCATAACCTTGCAACATGATTTATTTATTGAAAAATAAATAGCTAATAGAGCAACGAGTTACCAAACACAACACATCCAAAAAGAAAATAAAAAATATCTCGAGAGGATTCATCAAACATTCAAATTGAAAATGCGCACAGATGTTTTAAGGTTACTTAAAATATTTATGTGGTGTAATGTTTTGAGTTTAGAAATAGGAACAAAAAATAGCTAAAAGTGAGAAACATAAAAAAAGTGAGAAACATAAAAAAAAGTGGACAACATAAAAAAAAAGATGTATTTGGAATGGAATTTAGATATAAATTTTATAATTTTTGTGAATTGTGAGTTTTCAAATGATTTCATTTATAGTTTTAATATTTAAAATAATAACATTTAATACGAATATGTAGAGATACTATTCGGACCTGTTATAGATATAGGTCAGGGGTCGGCAGACTTTCCAGTGAGAAGAGCCATTTTTTATTTAAAATTTAATTAAAATGGTAACCTTGCATCGCTTTTGAAAGCCTTGTTATTTCCTAGTTGATGACTGAAGAGCCGCTGTCTGCCGACCCCTGATATAGGTGAACCACAACCAAAACGATAACATTATTTATTAGGTTTTCAAGTGTTTATTTATTGGTTGTGCCTTTAAAGTAAAGAAGAGAAATATTAAACCGAAAACGAAAAATACATATTAGTTTTCGAAAGACGTAAACTAATCGAGTTACAACATGAACAAGTTTGAGTAATTTATCTTTTTTTATTGCTCATGGTTTTGATTTCAAGTTTCGTAATTTTTTTGTTTCGTTTTAATCATAGGAAATTTATGAATCGGATTTGAAATATACAATTACAAAAACCTGAAATATGGTTATCTGAATTAAAAAAATAAAATGTTTCAAATTCTTGAATATTTAGTTGTTTTTTTTGTATTAACATTTTTCTTTTTTGTGAGTCCGACTGCTTAATTTTTTTACCGCGTTCATATTTTTCGTAATTTTTTTTTGTGGTTGTTTGTTAATAATTCATAACATTTTCTTCTTCAATAACATAATAACTAAGCAAATAAATTTCCATAAAATCCATTGTTTTCCGACGAGTTTATGTTTTCCTTGGTTGGTTCGGTTCTTTTTCCTTTCGCGTGAGTGTGACGAAAAAAGAAGGCAAGCCATCCAAACAAAGCGCAAAACCACTGAAAACAAGCACGCAGAGCACACACGCAACACCAAAACAACTTGTTTGTTGTTTGCGTCGTCCTCGTCCTCAACGTTTTTCGTCTCGAATCTCCTCCACCTCCTGACATTCTATCCTATCCAATATGTATTCTGGTCTATTACTCTATCCAATTTTTTTTTCTTTTCAATGACAATATCATTCTATTCCATCTAACCGGCTTTATTATTACAATAATGCTACGCCAAATAAAAACATCATTCTTATAGATCACAACAAGTTAGCAAAATATCTCTGACATAAAGAATCGATGAATAAAAAGAAGAAAAATATACAAAAATAGAAAAATAACAAAATACGAAGATAAAAAAAATAACAAAATACGAAGATAAAAAAAACAACAAAATGATTAGGTTTTATTGATGTTGATGAGACAGACGCAAGACAAATTTCTTTTTGAATACTCCCGGAGGAGAAGTAAAAGAGAAAATATGAGTGAAATATTACAACTATAATATTATTAATTAGAATACAATAACCTCAACAGTTAGGAGACAAGGACAACAATAAAACATAAAAGAAGCAGTCAGCAGAGCAAGAGAGCAGGCAGGGGGCGTAGATAGGTTAAATTGGCCCTGAAAGGAAGAAAAGGTGTGAGGGCCGTAGAAATCTTAGTCAACTTCGTCGATTTTGACTATGGGTTCCCTTAATTATAATAAAAATGCTGGATGTTTAAAACGTGAAATGTATTCATTGTTGGTGAGAACGTGTTGTTCGTCTCGTCTCTCTAGTCACACTCCCCTTTCACAAAAGTGTGTTCAAATAATTGTTATCAGTAGATATAAACATAAAGGTGAATTGATGGACGAATATTGAAATAAATATTGAATCGTTGCACATTTAATGCAGCGCTTAGAACACACAAGGAAAGAAAATATCATCGTGAAACAGGGGCGTATTCAGGGGGTTACACCTCCCCACCACTTTAAAAATTACAATTTCTTGCAAAAATAGTAAATACGGGTGATTTTTTTTTTAAATTGAATTGCTTATGACAGTCGTAGTCGAGTCGAAAGTATGAAGCGAGAAGGAAAGAAAAAGAAATGTGCGGCAAGAATGAAACAATATTTAAAAAACATGACAGGACAGGGACAGGGCGTGCGGCAAGAATGAAACAATATTTAAAAAACATGACAGGGGCAATGAACTCGCTCGCGGACGGCTCGCCGAATATATGAATGCAATGATGCAACAGAAAACGATTCGATTTGTAATATCTACCTTCATTATGTTTATGAATAGGTAAGAGGTATGGCAAAATGTGAATTGATTACAATTAAGTTTATGGTACCTAAATGGTAATGGTAAGCGTTGTTTTTATTCTTATTATTTACAAACGCACTTAGATATCTAATATATGAATGAGTAAAGTAAGGAAAGAAAAAACTGGAATATCAAGAAGCCAGTGAAGATGTAAATGACCCAACCCATAGAGGTATAATATTCCTAGAGGGAAGGTATTGGTAGAAATGTGATGCTACTGATCCGTCACATTGATTAGCACCATAAAAATAACCAACCGAAACTATAAAATGTAGACTACCCAAAGTAAATGCACAGACTAGTGACGCGAGACTGGAGTCTGTTTCATATGTCGTACCTTTTTTTAGGTGCAACACAATATGGCGATTTGGTGTAATCCTTTTTCATCCCCTGGGTGCATGCCCGCCAATAAATCGACTTTAGGTATTTCTCTAATAACGAGTTTTTTGATATTGAAGAGTAATTATGAAATAGAAAATACATTTCTTTAGTGTGTCCTTTGAATACCAATAGTTGGGCTACTCGGTAATAGAGTGCGCCCAAACAAAATCTTTAGTACTTTTCCTATTGGTTTGTTCAAAAAAGCCGTGCCTTTTTGGGCACAGTTTTTGTTCGAAGAATACAGTACAGAAAACGTCTCAGAGGGACGTAGACAGGCATTTTTAGAGTGGGTGCTGAAAATTTTAAAAGTTCAATATCATATTTCTTAAAGTTTAATCTTATATGTACTAAAATTGTATTGCATTACAAAAGTTTTTGTTTTAATTGAAAAGGGGGGTATATGTCCTCCTCTCTACGTTATTTCTCATTATATATATATATAAATAATGCAAAAAACGTGTTACAAGTGTTTTGTTTCAGAAAAGAAAAAATAAAGCTGAATTAATTTGTTTGTCCGTGTACAAAATCCCAACCGGTTTTTTTCATTGAAGTACGTAATTAATTTCAGTTATGTGTTAAGAAATTTTTAATTCAAAAAATGTGAAAATAACGGCGGATAAACATTAATCATTTAAGGACAATAAAACATGTCATCTTTGTGCGCTGGACCAAAAATCTAATTAACCCTTTTTCCTCAAGGTTTTTGCTATATTTTTTGAAACTCAGCAATTTCTCAAACTTCCACCAATTTCATTTCTACTTATATTTCCTGTTTCCTGTAAGGAAACTAAAACTAATCGCACTGTAACCATAATAGTAAAAATAAAACCAAGAAACGTACTAATTGAATTTTCTTTCCTGTTTTCTTACTTTTTCTTTTTAATGCGGTAAGAAGAAAAGTGGATTATGGCGCGACGATAAGCATTTATTCTTTTTCATCATTATCAAGTATTTTTTGCTATTTCATTATACGTTTTTTTTTATTCGCCTTTATTCCCTTTTTTTTCGAAGATTCACTTTCTTAATGTTAGTTCCCACAGTGTTAGAAACCGTTTGCACAAATTTGCTGGATAAGCATTAAAAAGGACAAAAGTTTCCGGTTTAATCATGTCCTTTGACCGTATAAGTTACGGTCTCCTGAATAAGGGAATGTGGTTCAAGCGTCCTCGAACTATTTCAATTTATAATTCTCATAAATGTACTTCCTTATTTTAGTTTTTACGACCAGAAGTTTACGCAACATTGAAAAATGAATGAACGATGGAGAACTTAATCATCATTCAGTACATAAACTAAAGTGAACATACTTTGTAATTATCCTAGTGGTCGCTACTCCATGAAGGACGAACATACTAAGTGCATCAGTCTACAATTTGTGTTATGTTTTCCCTTCTCGAACATCATGTCCATTTTCCTGTATATAGTTTGTAATTTCTTTTTCGTATGAGCGTTTCCTTTTTCTGTTGTTTCATTATTTTATAAATACAAGGTGTTTCAATACAATACATTGAAAAAACCAGTTGATTTGCCTTCTCAGCATCAATGCAATTGTGAAATAATCCACCCAGTATGAAACTCACGAACGACGTAATTTAACAATATCTGTTTAGTCCTTTTTACGAAAGCACTAACCGACAGTGCGAGTGCACTGATGGAGCTATTAGTGAAAAAGTATAATAATAAAAATAAAAACAACCAACAGCAAATGTGGAGCACGTAAAGCTATAAGATAAAATTACGTATTTGCATCTGCATGCTTATAACCTCAAAATTTCAGGAAGTTTTTCTTTTTTTTACACATTAATTTATAAATATTATAGAACTATTAGAGGTACCACCACCCACAACAAACAATATCAGCATCCACCGAAAGTGTTGGTTACCCGTAAGTCATAATAAGAAAACCACTATTATGAAGCAACCAGCGGCAAAAGTATAGAGTGATTTAAAATGATTGGACATCCAATTAGTTGTCCGATGTGGTCTATTTTGCATATATTTACGAATTACTGAAGAGAAAACTAGATGTCAATAATTACAAATCACTATGTAACTATAGAGTGATTTAAAATGATTGACATGTAATTCGTTGGCCGGTGTGACTATTTTTGCTTATATTTACGAATTACTGAAGATAAAACTAGATGTCAATAATTTCCAATCAGTCTGTAACTATATATTGTGCCTATATTTACGAATTATTGAAGAGAAAACTAGTTGTCAATAATTTCAAATCACTCTGTAACTATATAGAGTGATTTAAAATGATTGACATGCAATTCGTTGCCCGATGAGGCTATTTTTGCCTATATTTACGAATTACTGAAGAGGAAACTAGATGTCAATAATTTCAAATCCCTCTGTATATCCAACAATCTTAGGGAAAGAGAAATTCAGGGGACAAGGGTAGAACTTGTTGTACACAGCCAGAAGTAGGAAGTAGGGGTAAGTTAAGTTCGCAGCATCGTCAACTGCGGTGAGTCAATTTAAACTTTCTCGTTCCGTTTATATTCAGGCGAAAGAGGGACTAAAGTATGATGTTGCCTTGAAGATTGTGGTAAACGCAAGGATGATATAGGAAGAGCATTAAAAATGGATGACTGTTTACGAAGTCGAATAACTTCTCATTATCGCAAGGAAGACTTTACATTCGGAGCACATAAAAAAAGCTTAGCCTGCAAGCATATTTCATGAAAATGCGAAAATACAAAACAAAAAAGAAAACTATATACCTATAAGAAGGAAGAAGTCTTATATATTTTATTTAGAGAATGTCCTTCTTAAAATATGAAAAGAAAATATCTAAGGTCCCCAGATTCAGACTGAATCACACACAATCAACAAACAAATATCCTCGTAAAAAAGTTAAAGATATAAAAATAATTTTTTATTAGGCATGTCAATTTTAATTTAAGTTTGAAGTTTTAATGTACACAACCCTATAATAAAATAAATTTTGATGAGTAAAATAAAACCGATTCTGTTTCCTTTTGCTTGTCAAAGTTAAAAGATATCAAAAAAACAGGTTCGTTATTTCGTATGAATATACCGTATGAATATACAACACACACAGCGATTGATTGCGTAATAATGAACGTTTAAAAACGACCACGCGACTCTGTCTTCTCTTCGAAGCTTGTATTAAGATTAAGATAATGGACTAAGTATTTACTTAATAACTATAACTGACCGACTGACAATCAGCTGGTTCGCTACTTGAGCCCCCCAGTCGTCGTACTTATGTTTTATGCATAGAGTTGTTGATTTGCTGCTGTTATACGCTCTTAAAGTTTATTCGATTCTCAATCCTGCTGTCAACGAATTAAGAAAAAAATCGAATAACAAAGACCAAGGACGTAGCCAGAGAGGGGTACCCCCCCACCCCCAAAAATTTCCTAAAATTCAGAAAAACTGAATGTACCTGAAAGAAAAAGTGTGACTGACGTTGTTAAATTTTTTCACCTCAGCCTCGTCCGAACAAAATTCCTGGCTACGTGCCTGACCAGGCGCTTAAATTTATTTTAATGCGGGAGAGAGACTTTAAAAGAAGAGAAATTGTTGACAGAACGAGACGTGGGTTGAAACGAAATTTACACAATATCTTAAAGAGGTTTATGTTTTTGACCGCGAACAACACAACAATCAAAGTGAAATCTATTAATTATAGTAAGTAATCTATTTGAAATTTTTTTATAAAATTTATAGCTAAATAGTTAAGAATAACAACTAATTACATAATTATAAATAAGTTTACTGCTTACAATGGTGGGAATACGATAATAGTTCAATGGTGGGAATACGATAATAGTTCAATGGCGGGAATACGATAGTTATTGTAAACTATAAACAATTTCACTTAGTTCTTTGAACCAGAGCACCACGTCTCAAACACTCAAACTCTTAGCATCACCTCATAGATAGACAGACAAAGCTGTTTCGACTTATCAGGTCTCTTCAGCATGCCATGCCTATGAGGATAACACTATTTAAGTATCCAAATCCATATTAGGGATGCCGATTCTTAATCGAAAAATAGTTTCTTTAGTGTAAAAAAAAGCCGCCTTTTTTAATTGATTCTTTGCCATCCGATTAATTTATGAATCGATCTTTTTCATACCAATTCGAACCGATTCGACCACAACACGACTAACGAGTGAGTAGTGGAGTAAGGCTGCCGATTCTTAATCGAATAATCGATTCTTTTGGGTGAAAAAACCGATTTTTAATTTTTGAATCGATCTTTTCAAAAGATCGACATCCCTAATCCATAATCCCATATCCAATTCGAAAGCGCTCTTTATAGGTCGAACTGTTGAAATTGTTTAAAAGATGTAAGGAAATTAAGTAATATATGGATTGCTCCATCTACATTCGCATATTGTAACTACTCAAATATCCAGCATTGATAGAATTCTCATTTCGCCATTCCTCTTATTTTGATTTATTCTTATATTTCTAGAGCGTATAACCTATTCGAACAAATTTATTTAACAATAGTATAATTGTCTAAATTAAGTAATTTAAAATGAAAACTTAACAATTACAAAAATACTTATCATAAAATAATTGTTTACACCTATAAAATGTTCATGACTGATTACATCTAGTTCAAGTATGCAGTTACATTTACATTAGGATTAAACATATTTACCTAGTGTCTGATAGTTAGTGCCTAGTTATATGTACAAAACAGAAAATAAATATTAGAAAAATTGCTAACAAAATATCTTATCGACCGTTATCATTCTAAAACTTTGATTATAGTTTGAAAACATAAATATTTAAAAAGTTATGAAAATTCGCATTAAATAACAAACCTTTATAGTCATGTGTGTCATGTGTACCCTTATACATCAGACTATATGTAAGTATGTATACATATAGATATAGTTAGTTAATCAATGTGTGATATACACATACAACCAGGACGAGTAGGTAGATGAGGAAATCAAACGCGCATAGCAACAACTTTTAACTCTACTCGACCCGTATAAACGCGTAAACATGAATACGTTCAATACGTTTATAAAATTGATGTTCACGTTTATACAGCTTTGTTATTCCTATGTGCATAATCATAATTTGTAAAGAGAGATCAATTGAATTTGAAACTAGGGAATAAGGCGTGCCAAGATGACAGAACAGTCAACCAACTGAGAGGTTAGGATATATGTTCCATAAAATTACACAACACCAAATTCGAATATCAGAATCACTGGTCCGCCATATTGATTTGCACCATAAGAAACTAAAACCCTAAAATGTAGACTACCCAAGGTACACGCACAGACTAATGACGCCTAGTGCCTTTTAGGTGCAACTAAATATGGCGATTTGGTGTAATCCTCTTCCGACCCCTGGCTGTATTCCTCTCGCACATAAATCGACTTTATGCTCTCTATTGAATTATATTTCCATGGTGGAATTTTATATTTAGACAAATTTAATATTTTTTCATGCAACATAAGAAACTAAAACCCTAAAATGTAGACTACCCAAAGTACATACACGGACTAGTGACGCCTAGTGCCTTTTAGGGCCAACCAAATATGGCAATTTGGTGGAATCACCTTCCGGCCCCTTGCTGCATTCCCCTCGCACATAAATCAACATTATGTTCTCTCTATTGACATATCTCTATGGTGGAATTTTAGATTTAGACAAATTGAATATTTTTCATCTCCGTGTCGACCTGAATTACTTGTTTATGATGATTATAATCATAATCTCTCGCTGTGAGTGTGTGAACAAATGACAGAACGAGACAAAATGTATCTAATAACATGTCATCTAGATCTGCTGTGATCTGGATATATGAAACATAATTAGCCGGCAAATTGCTATTGGACACGTGTTAATTATAGTTTATTAACACTACCCGAGCGCATGCGATGTTATCACATACAAAGTGTTGCATTAAAGCAATCACAATCGATCAATCAAATATTACAGACAACTTGCAAATTTTAGGTGAACTCAATTTTATTATTTTTAAAGCTGTAAATTTTCATTTTATTGCGGATCCAATATTCATTGCGGACATTTCGGTAAAACAAGAAAATGAAAAATAATACCTATACAACAATGACAGATGTGGAACGAAAGTGTACTAATGATTGATTGATGGTAAAATATTAATAACTTCGTAGAAAGTATACAAGAGCAATCTTGTCAACGTCAACCATAAATTATAATATGAAAATTGCAATAAGTGCTAATTTTTCATTCTTTTGAACAGAAAATAGTCACAGGAGAAAATGATATATTTGTAGCTTTGATATATTTGTAGCTTTTTATTAACTATTTTTGTTCAAGGAATATAGTATAATTCTACATTTCTATTAATCATATTTGTTTACGAATTTTTTCATGTGCTACAAATTGCATTTAATTTGTAATGATACATTTCGAGCTCTTTTAGGGAGTGGCCTGACTATTGCTGTTCAAGGAATATAGGGAATATAGTAAATCCCAAATTTCTATTAATTATACTTAAAACTTAAAATTTATTTGTTTAGTAATTTTTTCATGTGCAACAAAATGCATTTTAGTTTGTAATGATATATTTTGAGCTCTTTTAGGGAGTGGCCTTACTATTTCTGTTCAAGGAATATAGTAATATCCCAAATTTCTATTAATCATAGCCATAGGAGCATAAAATTTATTTGGTTACGAATTTGTTCATGTTCTACAAATTGCATTGTAACTTGTATTGATATATTTCGAGCTCTTTTAGGGAGTGGCCTTACTATTTCTGTTCAAGGAATATAGTAATATCACAAATTTCTATTAATCATAGCCATAGGTGCATAAACTGAGCTCTTTTAGGGAGTGGCCTTACTATTTCTGTTCAAGGAATATAGTAAGTAATATCCCAAATTTCTATTAATCATAGCCATAGGTGCATATAAACTTTATTTGTTTACTAATTTTTTCATGTTCTACAAATTGCATTTTAATTTGTATATAATGATATATTTCGATCTCGTTTAGGGAGTGGTCTGACTATTTCTGTTCAAGGAATATGGTGTAATCTCAAATTTCTAGATATTAATTATACTTAAAACTTAAAATTTATTTGTTTAGTAATTTTTTATGCTCTACAAATTGCATTTTAATTTGTAATGATATATTTCGAGCTCTTTTACGGAGTGGCCTGACTATGTCTGTTCAAGGAATATAGTATACATCAAATTTCTATTAATCATAGCCATAGATACATAAAATTTATTTGTTTACGAATTTTTTCAAGTTCTAAGAACTGCATTTTAATTTGTAACAGGTTTTCTAAATTATATTTTATTTTATTTAATTCCTCTTTAAGAACTTAGTTGTTTGTGTTAATTTAGGTAAGTAATTGAATTAATTATAAAGTGTTCCACTTTTGTGCTTCCACGACACACAGCTTATTTCATTTTATCTAAACTTCAAACATGAGAAATCAAAAGCCGTTAGTTATTATTTAGCCAATTAGCGTTTCTTTCATAACTATAATTTAATAATATATAAAAACAAGTTAAACACACTCAAGTATTAGATTAGTTAGAATACTTAATTATAACTTGCGTACAGGTACTTTTGAGTTGCTATCGTTGCTATCATTAATGACTCGAATTTACATGAATAATTTTACCTATACTGCGTCCAAAATTTCATCAACCACATGATTTTATTTAGTTACCTAATTATTCATCATTTAGGTAATCTTCTCAAGACGTTTAACAGAGCCAATTAAGAAAGCAAAGATAAATAACAAGAAAAAAAAAACAAATTGTTTTATTGAAAATTTGGTTTGTTGCTGGGAATTCTTCTGAAATAATTTCAATTAAAATACCGCCAAGGGGAAACTCCATGGATATTTTTTCCAAATTTTGAAATTTGTAGATATAACTTATTTAAAAGTTTAAAAAAAAGCAAATATAAAAAATATTAGCAGCTGCTTTGCATTTTTATGTAAATGTGACATGTGTATGTTTTATGTCTAAGTATCGAAATAAGTATATATATAATGTATTAATTTATTTTATTTAATTTATCTGCGGACGGCTGATGCAATCCCAACTTAAATCGTATCTACGCATACTATTCTTTTTTTTTTCTATACATTTGAAATATTTGCTGTTAAGTTGAAGTTTGTAATATTTAATGCTGTAATAAAGAGTGAATGATAGCAACCCAGGTGACTGTCTATGTGTATATGATAAAATTGGTTGTGAACATTTTCACGTTTCAATGTAAAGCTTAAAATTTATGGTTTTTGTATGCAAATCTATATTTTTGTTGTTGTTTCATTTCGTTGTTTTTCGATTAATTAATAATTCACGATGTAATCTACATAGTGTTACAAAAAAATTATAACTTATTTACTTATGCAGCGCACCAAATGCTTTTTCCAACACTCAAAATATGTTCTTTAAAGCAATTAAAAATCCAATAAAACAATAAATAACAAACAAAACAATAAATAATAATTATTTCCTTGTTTCTATAATAATAGTAATAAAACTAATAAATATTTACCAAGATTATAGTCATAACACAAAAAAAATCGAGAATTGTGATTTTATAAATAGAACTTAATATGAAATCGATTATTCCATTATTGCATAATTAATTTGGAAGCTCTGCCAAATATTGTGTTACCTTCTGAAACTATATTATGAAAAAATTCTATAGAATTATCTCTGCACGATTTATTCGTACCGAGTGTGTAGGTCACTAAGAACAGGTTTTGTTGAAGCGTGCAGTGCAAAATTCGAACGAAGCAGATAATAAAGAAAAAATGCGTGAACTCGCCATAATCGTGAACCATAGTAACCCGTTCTTGTTTTACTCATACAGAACCGGATTTATCTTATAATGAAGTAGAAAACTCTAACTGATTGTTCTTTCCGATACTTTTGCAGCCATTACAACAAAAAGTACGAACAAGTGCAAGAAACAAACTTATATCTTATAAGGAACAAAGCAGCTAACCAGCAAACGTCAAATAGTTTATACTCGACTTTTATTTATGTTTGTATTGCATTGTAACGGATGAACATGAACTTCTTGCGGCAAACTTGCTTGCTCGAAACGCATTTATGCTCAATTTCAAATCAGTAGATGTTCAAGTTTTCAAGTGTAGTCACATTATTGACTGATTCTGACCGAATCGAGTAAACACGTTTTCATAATTTTGACTTCAAACAAACACAAGTCGATTCAATACCCGGTCTTGTATTTAATAAAAAAAAATAGAACTAATTCCATCTATAGAAAAACAAAAGCCTATATTTGCTTACAATAAACGTCAGTGGGAAGAAGTTAAATATGAATGCTGAATGCAAATGAATGAAATGGAAACATGCGTGTTGTTTTAGTTGGATTAGGACAATGGTGTGCAAACAGAACAAAGAGCGTAAAAGAAGAGGAATCAGTTAAAAGATAGCGGGTGATTACAAATGAATGAGGAATCAGTAAAAAGATACAGGGTGATTAAAAATGAATGTGATAAAGTTGGCTGGACAAATAGGTAGATATCATTCATTTTTCATCACTCTGTACATAAGAGACTGAAACACGACTCTTTGTTTTAATTTATGTCTCTCGTATAGCAATCTTGATTGTAAACAGGCTCTCCGATTTCACTCCCTTTTCAGGCCAACAAACAACCAGAAAGACCTGACCTGAAGTCTGTGCTACAGCTGTAAATATAAGCAACTCGCCGTTCAAGATGAGAGTTTTTCTAATGCTGATGTAAAACGTAAAGCACTAGAGTCGAAGTTAAGTTAGTTTGAAAGCAAAGAAATGCATTAGGAAAACACGAATCGATTGAAATCAAAAAGGAAAGTTCAAAAAATACAAGTAGAAAATAGTAATTTTCGGAACAAGTTGCGTTAGGAAAGGTCTTATGGGAGAGTGTTTTGCGAGCACGAGTTGCAAACCTAATTTTTTTGCACGAAATCATTCACGAAATCCCTACTGTCGAAAGTCGAGTCAAACGGTCCAAAGTCAAAGTGTTACGTTATAGATATAACGCAACAGTTTTATGTGTAGTTACGTTAGAATGGGTGTGCAAAAATTACTTTAAATTACGTTTCGCATAACATTTTGTATGTAAATAATAAGAAGTTGGAACTGGAAGAAAATTTACATACTTACTAAGTATAGTTGGAACTGGAAGAAAATTTACATACTTACTAAGTATATACTAAAAGAAAAATAATTTTAAGTTTTGTATCAATTAAGTGAAGAAACCTGTGTTCGATTTTTTTTTTCTTTTTATAATTTATGCATTATATATTTTACAGCATTTAAAAACGACCTGGTAAAGTAAAAATTAAAAATGAGGAAATATTATTATGTACGAACATACTTACGAAGTACCTAACAAACTGATGGTACCTATAAGATAAAAAATTCATGGACTTGATTTGGTTTTTTAAAATTAAGAACCAGAAAAATTAGCTTCGTTACCAGATTGAATCTCAGATTTAATGATTTGCCTTTGTCGGAGGCGTCTCAGTAAGTATAATTTCCAAATTTCAGATTTATATCCAGCGTTGCCAGACCAAAATACATGCCCGACCGAAATTTTGGTAACATCAAAGCCTCAAACAAAAGGGAGATGAACATGCCTCATTAAAGTGAAAAAATTAATACCTACAGTGAAACTTTCCATAAATGAAGGTAAATTCTCAAAAAAAATGTGAAATTTACATAAATGAAGGTAAATAATCAAAAAAGTGCTGTTTGTTAAAATAATATTTAACTTTTTTTACGCACTTCGACACATCATGAGCATACACGCGTGCAAGTGGAGAACAAGTATAAGAGATGAACAGGACGGGGCGTAGCAAAGCGGGGGGCGCGCACCACCCTGTTTATCAAAATATACACATTTTGTAATGTAATACCGTTTTTAGTATAAAATTAAAACAGTTTTCAGCACCACCTCTAAAATTTCCTGGCTACGCCGCTGGATGAACAAGTATTAAAGAGAGTACAATAAACCTATTCATCATTTCATACATTTAAGCCAACAAGCAAGTACTCAATTACGAAAAGTCATACTATATAGTCTGTGGTCGTTGATAAACAACTTCTACTTCAGACGCAATGCATTATCACAATAAATTTAATTTCTGGAAAATAGGTCAACGCGATAAAAAATAATTTACAAATATAAAAACACAAATTCTCTTTATAAATTCAATTTGAACACGTATATACTTGACACGAAAAATAATCTGAATACGCATTTATTTATAAATTTTAAAAATACAGAAATGAAAGAAGTAATTTTAGGTTTTTGGAATTTAGATTTAGAAGAAAAAAAAATAGAATAAAATGTAACAACATCGTGTTGGCTATAAAACTAAAGTTGTATCTTTTTTTATTACATCGGAAACCCATGCTGAACGAGAGAAAGTTTAATTACGGAGTAGGAGAAAGTACCTGGTTCTATGCGCAGCAAAAAAAATCGGAATATTTGATTCGCGCATTACCTAATTTCAGGCAGTGGCGTAGCTAGGATCAATTGGGAAATCTCATATCAAAACTGCAAAGCATTTGCAAATAATCATGTAATTTTTCAGAAATCTCACATTGTTAATTTGCCCTATGATAGCTACGCCTCTGCTTTCAAGCAAATCGTTCAGTCGATACAAATAAAAGGCAGCAATTGTACTTAGGCTAGGAATCAATTTCGCATTATACAAATAGTCCTATCTTATGTAGAATGATATCACACGATTCTTGATTTTCAAGAATTCTTGTTTTAATCTTGACAACAATACAAGACGAGATCAAGACATATGTAAATACATTTTTTAATGAAAAAAAGGAAAAACTCTAAATTTTATCTACTATAGAATTTTTCAACTTCAAGACTCTCGATTCAAGACAAGAAATTATGTCGAGAAAAAGTTGCAAGGCAAGAAATACAAATTTTTCTTTTGTGTTCGAGACAAGAAATTCTTGTCTCTTCAAACCATCATAACATTTATCTTTGAATATTTAAATATGATATTTCAATATCTACAAAACTATATTTGAATATTCAAAATATCGGATTTTCAAGTATTATTGTGTTGTGTGGAAAGTTCAATTTAATTTTAATTTAATCTTATACTAAGAATGGTATTAGCACCCCCTTGCTTCTCTCGCTACGCTCCTGACTCTAATAACTATCTGAATAATTTGACAATTCGAATTTAAGTATTTGAAATATTACAAGTTACAAATTCCCCGAGTTTATTCAAACTTTAAACAATACAGAATCGAGAAATATTTCATTTCTAAAAGTACTGAACAGTTTTGTACAGCCATAAATAATGCAATCATTGTATGAATGCGTGCACGTGAATAAAAAATCTCGAAAAAATTTGATTACCTCCAGGCTCTGGGTAATGCAAAATGAAAACTGAGAGCAACAAGCAAAGAACATTAAATATTCATAGGTATATTTAATTAGATATTTTATTGTTGCTCACTTTTCCAAGTTTACAATCGATGAGAGATAAGTATGAATAAACCTATTATTAACAGTAGACTTATGTCTAATGAAACTCGTTCAGATGTTGCGTAAGACGTGCCAACATCTTATTAACAAGAATTGTTTCAATCTTAACATATGAAAATGAAATTGAGTGACTTACGTTTTGTGGAATTTGACCCATTGTTGTTGCCTCGTGCAATTCTCCGAGGCCTGGCTTCGGCACAGGAATTTTGGACTATTTGTAAAAACCAATGAAAACCAATAAACGTTGACGTTGGCACCGATTATTCGTTCTTCTTGATTCTATGTTTTCAATGTTAACAGATTGGCGAGTCTTTAGTCTTTTTGTAATTTTTAAAAGTTTATTGTTAACTCTGTTGATAATTGCAACTAGTCAGGATAACAAATGTAAAGTTGCTGCCTTATTATAATAATTACTAACTTACAATATTAAATTTAATTAACCATTCGTTGTGTTACAAAAACGAACACGTCGTTTGATAAAATTTTGAATCGGTTAGAGTTTTAGGTACTCTTCGTTAATTTAAATAAAATAAGTTGGCACTCAGTTAGTTTTCACGTAAGTTTTATAACTTGCAGCTGGCTAATCATTAAATATCTAAATATTTAAAGTTTAAATTATTGTTAATGTCCGAAACGTTTGCCAATCGAACAAAACGATGATAAAAACGCACTTGCAGGTGAGGACTATGTATCACACTTTTATGTTTCTATCTGTTGTTGAACTATAAACTTATAGTATTTCTTTCACTAGTTTATTATTTTCTTCCTCTGAATGTTATATCTTTTTTACCAATCGTGCATGACTACAATGCTAATGTAATGTATAACTGAAAGCCGACTGACTAACTTTGTGATGGAACTGATGAAATCGGCGAGCCGCTAAACGTAAACATGTTTCGATGACGAACGAACCGGCACGATTCCAAGAGTACACAAATACGAAACGAACCACGAATGCATGCAAGCCAACGAAACGTGTTCCAGCTGCTCTGCTTGCATGGAACCTGCTGTGTGGGATCTGGGTTGGGATCAGTTATCGGTAACGGCACAGCATGCAAGTCATATGGTATGGAATAAAAGCCGGCCAGGCGACGCATTCGGCCTGCAGGAGAGAGAAGTGGCCGAAGTGGGAGAGGTTAAGTGGGGACAAAGAAAAAACGAAATGTGGCGATAAGTGGGGACAAAGAAAAAACGAAATGTGGCGAATATTGACGGTTGTGCGATGGACGGGTGGACTGTGGAGTTTTTCGCAACCGAGCGCAATGGCCATGGACTATTGCACGATGTGAGAATCAGCTGTTCAACTTATAAATTTATAAATAAATTTCTTTCCATTTTAAAATAATATCCTAATCTAATTTATATCGAATTTTCTATTCCTGTTTAATGATTCTATGCGCGAATAATAAAATAAACAAATAACGGGAATTGGAAATGTAATAGTATATTATTCGATGAGTGCATATAGAAGCTATTATACGCGAGGGAGTGGTTACGTAACGAGGCGACTAGAAGCGGAGCCGAATGAAGTAACAGTCCGACCGTTTAATAGCCTATATGCACGAATACTTTATCCGCGACGACAAAATTTAATTTTTATACTGCAGTATGGCTTTCAAACTTACAAATTCAACCATGGAATTCAACTTGCAGTGTGAACACGCATGCTAGACGAACAGTAAATGACAACAGTCAACTTGAAAAG
>JARJEB010026130.1:0-17689 GCA_030264535.1 Liometoxenus newtonarum
CGCTTGCGGCCACAAGTCGTACGTGTCCGCTCGAAGTGGTCGGTACTTATACTTCACGATGCGAAACAGCAAACAAGGCCCATCCGCTGTCGCGTTCCTGAAACTCTTCACTTTTTCACTTTGGTGTATACCCCGTAAAGTTCAAAATTGAATTTAACGCTGGTTTTCAGCTCCTACAGAGTAGGAGACATCTGATTGCCAGATTTCATCATCCAAGTATCCAGACTTTGGTTAAGTGGGTAGGCCCCCAAACACTAAAGCTAGCGGTCCGCCCCTGTTGCTATGAACAAATCGTACATTCGAGTTTGAGATATTTCTTAGATATTCCTATACCTAGTCGACTATACGTGTTTTCCGTTTTATTCCAGTCGACCACGACAACAATACGACGAAATAAAGCGCTATCGATTCAGGTTTTGTTTTGTGTGTATTATCGTTCCATACTTGCAAAACTTCTTCAGTTCAGTAAGTGCTCACAATAAAACAGAACTAATTTTCATCTTGAACTACACGCTCCGCGTACAAGATGCAGAAAACATTGTAATCGAAAACGATAAAATTTAGAGAACGAAAACAAGCAGAGAAAAGAACAATGAGATGGATTCAGTGCTACCTATATTACATTAGATAGTCGAATCTTCGCATGAGTAAATTACAATTACTATCGAATAATTAAGATCGCATTGAGAACAAAACGAATCTCCGACATATTGATATACTTATTCAATGAACCGTTTTGTAATTTTCTCATTTAGCAAAATCTCCTGTTGGATGGCTTTAAATTTCTATTTAGCTGCTCGAACACTGTCCTGATAGTAAACTTATGACACTGTCAGGTCAGGATTAAGGTCTCGTTAGAGCCCACTAGATTAAACAAGCACAAAAAGTAAAAACAATCTCAGAGCAGTGGAATAAATACCTACAATTCCGATATCCATCTTTGTCGATGCAGGTATTTAGATTGAGTTATATTTATCAAAAGGCATTTGGAACTAGAGGTAGCTTGAGTGATTGAACTAGTTTTTGGATTCAGTCGAACAAAGTGGGCGATTTCCGAATGCTATCATTTCGCCGATTCATTTAATTCAACATGTGTTTTTTTGCAATGCGCGTTGAGTTTTGTTTTTGTTTGGTATCGATGGCATTATGAAAAGTAAACTATTCCATGGTATTATGTGTTCATAATGACATGGATACGTCACACATACGTGACATAACATAACCTTGTGACAGTGAGCGCCATTTAGCATCGAAGTGAGCCGATTCTCAGAGAATTTTGCAAAGTAACGCGGCAAATTGAGCCTAATTCAAGTGAGCTGAAATTCTCTTAGGAAATGTGCCAAAAGAACACGACTAAATATATCTGACTGGTCTGATTGTGCTATTTGCTATTTGCAATAATTTGTTTTTATTGTATTTTCTTTTCCAACATATATTTTATTTCTATATAATAAACATTTTTTTTGTTAGGCTTTGCGGTTATTTCTTGGTTCGTTAGTTCTCTCTGGAGAGTTTCATCGGCGCGGTTGTTGTGTGGGAGCAACGCCTCTCGCCTATTGCATGTACTTTAATATATATTAATGACGTTTCGAGTTCGAGTTTCGAGGTGGGAACGCCTGCCTCGTCCATGGAAAACCGTTGAGGATCTAATGAAATTCCGATTGCCATGCTGCCCATTTCCCAATTTGAATTACAGATTTACGGGGGGAGAGGATTACTTATATACACTTATTTACTTACCTACATACAAGCGCTAAAGTATGAATTACAAACGTTATGCTTGTGCCTATAGTGCACACACGAAAGGAGAACAGAACACATTACTTGCAAGGTTATCCTTACCGATACATGCATGCAAGTGTAACATTGATTTTCCTTGTGGTATTTTTATGGTATAGATATAATTGATAGAAGTAATCATATATAGCACGGCGCACCCGAAGGGCGGGGGGGGGGGGGGGGTTCGACCCCCCCCCCCCTGCCGGGCAATAAGGATATTACGTTATATTTCCCGGCTTGGAATTGAAATGAAAATATTTAAAACAAAACATCCCCTCCCCCCTAGTTCAAAAATTGAACACGCCTTAGAAAAAATTCCTGCTTACGTCCTGACATATAGTTAAATCTGATGCATCTGAGCAGCGTTTTGTCGGATGTTTGGTAACTTATGGAGTTTTCAAATTATATGCACTCGAGCAGAACTGCACTCAGTGTGCACTCACGTGCACTGAAAATTTTTAGCGTGTTTGGACTATACTTTGAGTGCACACTTTTACAGTGTCAAGTGTTCGGGTTATCAATAGAATTGCACTCAGTGCAGTTTTTCTTGCACTGACTATGGGGGTCAGTGCAGCCCAATGCAATGATTATTTTCGGACTATTTTGAAAAAACTTGCACTGATCGAGTTTTAGAGCAAAACGAGTTTTATAGCATTTTCGGACTACCGCACTCAGTGCGCATTCGCATGCACTGAAATTTTTGAGCGTGTTCGGGCTATACACTGCGTGCACACTTTTACAGTGTCGAGTGTTCGGACTATCAACAGAATTGCACTCAGTGCGCACTCAGTGCAGTTTTTTTTGCACTGATTATGGGGGTCAGTGCAGTCCAGTGCAATTATCATTTTCGGACGATATTGAAAAAACTTGCACTGATCGAGTTTTAGTGCAAAACTAGAAATGTGGATTGCATGCACTGGGTGCACACTGAGTGCAGTAGTCCGAAAACGCTATTAGAGAAAAGTTGGTTGCATGCTGAGTGCAGTAGTCCGAAAACGCTGGATCTGAAAAAAGGCAATATTTCTGCACTGGCACAGTTTAATTAAGTCGAACATGCAATAGCACACTAGTGCATCTCTATATTCAATCATATTTTAACAGAAACTTCTCCCAATCTGGTCGTCGTGTGATTGCAACCAATTTGACGTTGATCTGTCAATGTTTTGGTTAATGTTATAACATTAACCTATAAAACGATCAGTACTGAACTCAACAGTTTCTCTAGAGACGGGGCAGAAATTTTTGCACTCACTGCAATTTTCGAATGCACTGAGTGCATGCACTGGATAAGTCGAACATTCGACACTCCCGTAGGGCAATATTAAATTATAAGTCGAACACTCGGACCTGCACTCAGTGCAAAAAAACGACATTAGACAATCTGTGTTTTGCTCTATTTTTGCTAATATCAAAAGGAATTTTTCTCAGATGAAGAATAGTCTAATTGCGTAATCCAATGCATTGCAATATTTCTCACATATGCTGACGACAATGACGGATTGATTGAAACTGTTATTCGTAGATTCGAGGAAGCATGTGATTTATTATAATCCAATCGTACATCATACCCGAAGAAAATCTGGGGCCAGAGCTGTATGCTGGACCCAAACATTTAGTCTATTCTATTCTTCATCAGATGTTAAATTTCTTATGAATCTTTTATAAACTAATTCAATAAGTAATGAGTTATTTGTGTGTAACATAATATTTGACATTATAATAGGTTGGTTACATAGTGACAAATAAACAAGCCCTGGTGAAGTTCTAATACGGGGGCATGACGACGTGAACGAAATTCAGGTTGAAATTTTATTATCACCAACGCGGTACATCGTCGACGAACTCCCATCGTTCTGATAATATTTCGCACAAAATTTCCAATTATTCATGAATAATTCAAATGAACGTCAAATCGAGTGCTTTATTCAAGTCATGTTTGCTCAGTGAAACGAAGTATATGAATAATAGGAGTGCGTCGTTCGTTTTTCGATAATTTATCGTGTACTCTTTTGAAAGTTTACGAATTACGATTTGTGGACTGACCGAACACCACAAACAACAAACCGACAAAAGTACGATTCCTTTATTCCTTTGTCTTTGCTTGTTTGTGTGGATAATAAGAGGCTCCAGGATTTAATCCGTTCTGTCTCTTTTCCCACTTCACGCCGCAATTCCCACTTTCCATCCAGGAGAAAGCCATACGCCTTCAACCCATCACGCGTTTCCCTTGTTTCCATTATTTCCCTTATTCACTCATTCGGTTTGTCCCGATTAACGCGAGCTATCCCACGAAGCGTCAGTCAACATGCATATTAAACACATATATACGGGGTCATCAAAAATTATCTTAAAGGTCAAAGCTGGCCATGGATTATATAATGATTGTCTGTACTAGAATCATGCAATTATCATTAATTTATTGATTGTCAAAATTTGTCAAACCGTTGTGGTTAAGCTTTCTTACTATTGCAATCCTAACCAGTTTTTTAATCATGGTTTTCACCACAGAACACAAAATGTACAAGATTGAAGCCTATTTTCGAACTGGTGTGCTAGTTAATGAAATTTTCGAGAGCACTTCCCAGTAGTTGGAGTCTTAACACAGGACTTTTATGCGTGCTTTCGAAATTGTTTTGGTGTGTTTCGCGAAACTGGCTCTGTGACTCATAGAAAAGGTGCCCTTTGTACAGAAGAAGTTGTTAATGACGTTCGTGAACGTATGGTAGCAGAGCCTACAAAATCTTTGGAACGTCTGTCTCAAGAAATTACCTTAATTTGTCTTTTTTATTAATAAAAACGAAATTAGTGTTTCAATTTAATTTTCATACATGTAGTTCATTATAATTTCATCTCTATAATTAAGTATTTAGAATGAATAACACACTTGTAGGTTATTTATAACGTCAGAGTGGCAAGTAACGTGACAAACAAACAGAATTATTTGAAAACGACGACACAAGCCGGGACATACGTTTTCCATTCCATGGCCAGCTTTGACTAAGATAATTTTTGATGACCCGGTATATATTAGGGACAAGTTGTTTGACGAAAATGACGAATGAGAATGCCCACGATCCTAATAGTCACTTCCGTCTTATTCCTGACGGTGCTTTTAATAACCGTATTTTTTTGTTTTTCTCGCAAGCGCGCTGCGAATACAGTCAACAAAGGCGTCATCCTCCAGCATGTCCAACACGCGATGCGACGTTCCCAAGTCACAGAAAAACGGGTAACGAAAAATCAAAAACGACGCCTGCATTGAAGTGCTTGCTGCAAAACGTGTGTTATGCGGATGAATACCTATATCACGACCGTATTTATCCAAAAATGGGGCTTACTATGTAACAATTTGTATCTTGATTTTGCGAAAACCTATTTTATTGATTAGCCTGCAAGAAGCTAGTCAAACATGTAATTATGATTTCTATTAAAGGCTAACATCAGCAATAAGGGTCGTTAAAATGAAATGACTTTGCTTAATAGTCATATATGTGTGTGATCATATAAATATTGGTATAAGTATAAGTATAAGCCTTCTTCTACTTGCCTAATATGAAAATCCTGTCCTGGTCTGGACATGTTTCGTCGGAACATTGTATAGACAGAGTTTGTTAGAATGCATCCCCGTCAATCCGATTTCATCATAACGACGGCACACATATGAGGAACATATGTGTGTAAAGAGGGAAAACGCTTTCCCGGTACTTTTCCAACGTACAAGCTAGTATGGCTGTATGAGGGGGCGTCGCCGGTTTGCGTATTTCTATTCTCATTACATAAATCCGTCAAATTGTATGTAAAGGCAAAAGGAATATGTGTACAAGAAAGTTATGGAAAATGCGAGTATGTTACGAAGCTACTATTCGGATTCACGAAACGAAGCGAATGAATCTGGAAAAGTAAAGGAGCAAAACGAAAAGAACGAAGGTGGCAATAGAATGGAGAGCAAAACGGCGTGACGGTGGCGGCGACGGGCAACAGCCGGTTTTCAATCCTGACAGGGCAATACGTTCGTTCGGATAACGTGTGCGCGCCCCGCTTCTTTCTTTATCCTATATTACGTAACGGTAACAACACACACTTAAACAAGTAATACCACGCATAACGGATATTTACAAACAAAGAAAGACACTTATTTTTCCCATTGTTCATTCGTAAAAGCATATGTAGCAATTCCAATGCTCAGCAAATAAGAAACAAACAAGTTGTTTGTACTCAGTGTTTGAATAGGAATGTGTGTGCTTCTGCCAATTCTCCACACACATATACGCAGTATAAAAGACGGGGAGATTTCGAATGTGGACCATAAAAAATAAATGTACTTGTTGCCCTCCAAACGGTTTGTGAGAAACGCGTAGCGACGCTCAAATCGGGCTTTATTTGAATGAATAATGAATGGTCGGGCTGCCATGAACGAGGACTGAAGACGACAAACGATTTCTCTATCGAAAACGAGTAAACGAGAAATCTTTAAATCTTAAAAACCATATACAGATACGAAATATGCAAACGAGCGGTCTAACTGAGGCTAAGTTATAACGAAAATTAATCCTCTCTTTGATTTTTCGTTTCCTTTACGCCTTCTAAGGTAAGCAGGGAATTCTCAGTTGATTTCAAATTTAATATTTAAGGTTTTCGTCTCTAACTGTAACTCTCTTTACACTACGTTCAATGCTTTCAACTTTAATATAGAGTGTGAGACTGGAGTTCAAAACAAATTTTTTCAAAGTTATTTAAAACTATCTTGACCGTGATGGAGCTTAACCCTGTTTTTATTGGTATCAGCCTATATTAATATTTATAAGTTTTCTACGAACATACTGTATATTTAACGAATTCAAGAGGGAAAAACTTTGACCCGAAAAAGTAACCTCACTCCAATGTGGCATAAACCGTAACGAAATGTCACAAAAACGAAAACCTCAGGCCACGAATGTTACAAAGGTTGGCTACTAGGACGAACGAAAAGGGCGACTTATAAATTATCAAAAAGTCGCGTTTTGTTCGGATCGATCGACGATCGCTCACCACATAAACGTAAAGTATAGATGAGTTTTAACGACGAACAACACTACACGTCCTCGTCCGATATATAATATAATGATAAGGAATTAGAAATAATTTATAAATCGGTATCGAAATTTTTATAACTCTCTATCCTGTATGTGTGGAGGAAAATCGAAATTAAAATGAAAAGGCAAATAGCAAAATGAAACATCATTAAAGTAACGAGTTAAGTTACGAGAACGAGTAGGAACGATGAACGTAATGCAATTTCTAGTTTATGAGAGTAAATACGGGGAAAGTATAATTTGCTTGTTACTACATATTTATTTATTTTGTGAGTCGAGTTCTTCGTAGTGTTGAATTATAACAAGTTATATTTGTATATGGATGCTATATACATTATATACCGTGCCTTTATTTTACCTTCCAACATAGGAACCTATGTTCGACGGTAAAATAAATGAGTCAAACTCATATAGCAGTGGGGATTTGTATTGCTAAGGACGCACCGACATACTGGGAGAGAGTAGGGATGTGGGACGGACGACGACACACCACGAAGACAAGTCAGTGCATCAGTTTGAGAGCTATTTTGATGATTATTGGAAACTGCCTTGAATCGAGATTCGAGTTGTATGAGTTATTTGAAAGACTAACCCTTGAGAAAGAAGTTAACGATTAATCAATTCAAATATGACATGGAAGAAAATTGACAACTGACAGTAACGACAATTACTTTGATCGTGCATCGCCACCTGTCATGAATTTGACTCGTTTGTTTATTTGCGAACATTGCGTACGTTACATGCTATGTTCGATGGACGCTCTGTATATGCTATACCTACGTTAGGATTAGACTGTGAGGAGTTTCTCTCTGTAGGACAAAATGTGTGACATCTATTCATGAGGAAATGAGGAAAATGTTGTCAGGAAATTTATTAATTTCACTTTCATTTTGGGAAACCGTTTATTTCCATGAAATTTTCTTTTACAGTACAGTGCCGGATTTTGGCCTAGGCCAACTACGCCTAGACTGTGTTATATGACGGGTGGGGGGCACTAATCCTAAATCCGGCCCTGTTTACAGAGCAACCAATTCAATATAGGTATATTTATGCGCATGTTGTAAGCGTACAAAGGATAAAATACTGCTTTTACCGCATGCACTATATTTTAAAACAAATCTTTGTATATTCGTTTTGACAACTGTCAAAATAATTCCATCTAACTTGGGTGTGATACGCCGTTCCACTGGTGATAATCGCGTATAATGAGCAAAAGCAGAACGTTCACAAATATAAGATTTGTAATTAAATTCAAAAGGTGATGCCAACTTAGTCGCCATTTGCAATGTGGGAATGTAGACGCAGAGAGTTTAATACAATAATACATATCCATCAGCGGCGTAGCCAGGAATTTTTAGAGCGAGTGCTGAAAATTTTATTATAAAAACTAAGAGTTCAATTTATCTATATTAAAATGGTATTACATTACAAAAAGTCCATATTTAGATCGAAGAGGGAGGTGCTGCAGCACCCCAGCACCTCCCCACGCTACTCGATGGAGAAGCGAGTTGCCTATGTATTTCTAGTTCTACATAGATACTAGTGAACCCTATGGTCAATTCTTGTATCAAGAACTGCAGCCACATTGATCCCTTTTTTGTCAATTAATAATACAAATTTAATACTGAGTAATGGCGTCAGAAATATATATGAAACACATGTACCCATATTCTGGAGATCAATATGGCGTCCCAACGGACACAACATTCAGCGCTTTGGGCCTTTCTATGGACATATATTAAACTCTCTGGTCAGAACACGATGGTTTTGTGACTGACTTCGTTCCTTCAATTCTACGGTCTTTCCCATGTCTTTCCATATTATTTAGTATAGATGAACTGAACCCGAAACTGCCCGAACCAAACTCCGTTTGACTAGATTGCATATGTCGGCTAGGAATCACTTTCGTTCTAAGAAATAGAAAATAAGTGTTGGGTGTAGATCAAAGACATTGTAAGGATAGACAGAGCATTGGCAGCTTCGTTATGTTCAGCCAGGACGGAAATTCTCCCCTGGCGCTGAATATCAAGCGGTGAAACGTCAAACTAAAAGAACCAAGCACGACCATAGCACGTCGAAGCAAGTTCTTATTTTTACTGCTTTGCCATCAGCGCCAGGGGAAGCATACAGTTGTTCTCTCTGTCTCTCCTATGGCTTCTCTCAAAGGCACTGATTTGCACTCTCTTGCCTTCCTGGATGAACCACACTCTTACACAAGGCGACACATGAGCAAGCTCTGTCTATCCTTACAATGGCTTTGGTGTAGATATAGTATACAAGTTTGCTGGCATGGCGAGAGACAAGCTAGCTAGACAAAGGAAAATGTCATGAATTTTTTAAAGCCAACTACTACTCCTCATAATGGCGGACTCAAACTGGTCTGGTAACGGTGGACTGTTGAATGTAGTTGAATCAGCCAAACATATTCTCTGTCGCGAGTGAATTGGCACATTCTGTTGCTTTCAGTTTTCTTCCACATTGCACTTTCACATTCGCTTATCGCGTATCAGGCGGTCTTGTTCATTTGCACAATTTTCGATTTTAATGGTAATGAAATTTATCTTGGATTAGTAATATTTGAAATTTTAACTGTATTAGCTCTGTTTTATACAGACTCACTACACTCAGATCATTTCTGAGCGATTCAGATAAACTCAGTTGTGTATAAAATACTTAGGAAGTGCGATTAGGTTATTGTCATTGTCATGAATGTACATTTTTGGGATGCTTCAGCTGAATTTTTGAAAGCATTGACAGGTCAAAATCAAATAATCTTGGTTGCAATTCCAGATGCACTAGTGCGCTATTGCAGTTCGGCTTAGTTGAACAGTGCCAGTGCAGTAATTGCACTTTTTCAGATCCAGTGCACAACGTTCCCTCTAAGCCGGAATGCGCACTGCGCGCAAAATAATTTGACTGAGCCAAAATAATTTGACTGAGCAATGCTATATCCGAGAAGGCGCGGTGACCAAAAAAAAAGCTCTCAGCTAATATTTCTTGTGCGCGGCAGGGGCAAAGGGAGTGCGCGCACGCTCGCAGCTTAGAGGGAACGTTGCCAGTGCATGCACTTACCTCCACTCGCCAAGTGCAGTTCTGCCCGAGTTCAAATAAGTCGAAAACGCCATTAGATACCTCTCAAACACAGAGTGGCCACCGAATACTAGAGCTCATCCAACATAGAAACAGGAATGTCAATCATTTTACTTGAGTCCGGTATGGAAAGGAGCCGCAAATTATGTTACATGGGTTGTGCATCGTCGCATAGTAGAGAATTATATAGTCGCTCGATTTTATTGTGTTCCGCATTTTTGAGGGTTGCACTACCTACCTGGTTGTTCAGTTTATTGCTGTGCATCTTGCAATAAAATAAATATTGGCATAATTTAGACAACGGGTCGGCAGACCGCGGCTCGCTAGCCGCATGCGGCTCTTTGCGTACGCGTTTGCGGCTCTTCAGACATCAACTCGGACATAAGAAAGCCTTCAAAATCGATGAAAGGTTACTGTTTTAACTAAGTTTTAAATAAAAATTGGCTTTCTGATATCTTCGTTATCATGTTTTCTTCACAACTTGGCTCTTCTCACTGGAAAGTCTGCCGACCCCTGATTTAGACTATTGCAGTGGTTCACTATTCCGAGGATGGGCAACATTCTGTATTTCTTCAAGATCGACCGAAACCAAAGTGGCTTTTCTAACATCTACTTTTAAAAGCAACTCAGCACGTGGATTGATTTGGTTATTATTTAGGCAAATTACACTACTCTGTAAAATATATTGTGTCTCCCCCGGCGCAACCCTTTAAATGCTTGATCAGATGCCCGCTGCTGAACTTTTTGACTGTAGTTGGTTGGTAGCTCACTACAAACGAGGGAAGGGGATGCTGTGTTGCCAGTATTTCTTATGTATTTAACTTCTTAAAATGAATCGAGACAAAGAATTGGACGAACGGAATATTGCCGAGAATCGGGATTCTTCTCTTCTCGATATATCCTAGCTAGGCCTAACCCTTTTTTCTGTTTTCCATCTATTTGAAATGATTATTTCTGCAAATTTACTTTCTGAAATTTTCAAGGGCAAAATTATACAAAATTACATAAAATAATGCAAGCAGAAAAAATTATTACAAAACACTAAAATGTTCAATTTTTCATTAAGGGGTTTTTCGACAATCTCCTCGCTATCATATAGTGCTCTATTCTTTATTGTCCTTATCGCTGTTTTAAATCTTGATTGCTTTTTAATTCCTTTTCCCGTAAAACTCGAACTTTGTGTTTTCGGTGCACTACGTTGCTTTTGACGCTAATATATGAACTACATCAGCATGCAACTGAGATGCGTGCAGGAACAACACCGACAACAAGCAATCAGATATATTCAGAAACGAACCTGTTGTGCAAAATCTAATCTTTTATCGACCGACAAATACCTTAGGTAGTTCGTCTAATAATAATTTATTATTCATGAGTTAAGTGTTCAAAAATCAAATCATTATAAGTAATGCATTTCAGCGGTAGAGTTGTTACTCTAGTATTATAGAAATCTGTATTTATTGTAGGTCTTCCTGCTGAAGACCCACCTCTAAATCTCATTATTATAAATACAACTAATTTGGACATTTAAAGCGATTAAAGATTCATGTGATAAGTGATAAGGATCATATTGATTATTTAACTTACCATATATGTAATTAAATACAACAAAATGCAAATATTCCAGAATGAAGAAATTCACAAAGGATATAAATCAACAAAATAAGAAGAAGATGAAGAGGAATAAGAATGGAGAACAAATCCTATCAAGAAACCGAACTAGGAAGAGTAGAGTGTCATTGTTTACCATAGTCCATATACTTACTTAATATTTGGTAAATTCAAAGAATATCATGCATGCTAGCTGTAAACATTTGCTGCAAGTTTTAATAATGCACAAGTACGAATCACAAATTGCAAAGTTTAAGTGTAACAATTTAAGTGAATGTGCTTGCAACGTCTTTGAACGTTGATGAATTAACGAGGCAAGGAAATCACTAACAAAGCTTGGTAAGTAACTGATGATGTTCGTTTATAAATCACAATAACTTTGTGTTATTGATTCAGTGATTTTATATTTCATGCGTATGCGCGAACACTGAAACTTAAATATGTAACATCATAAATACAGGTATACGCATCACATAATGAACGATTATCGTAAATACTAATGCCTGGATTACACGTAACGAGTAAAGTGGCGAGACAGCAAAATGTTACTCGGCCGGTGGAGGGGGTTTGGCACTCGGTCTAATAAATAGAAACGGGTCCGAGTGGCTCGCCATGCTACGCTCGGCCGAGCGCTCGGTAATATCTTTGTACCAACCGAGCACTCGGCCGAGAACACTTTCTCGCCACTGTACTCGTTACATGTAATCAAGGCATAAGTCATTTAAGTACAACGTCATTTTACATAAAAGACCACTTGAAATGATCATGATGTAACTTAACCTATAAATTGTTATTTTGTGGTTGTACCCATTGTACCTTTAGACAAACATAAAGCGCTATATTTATATATATATATATATATATATATAAATAATGGTAGTTCAAAAACAACTTTTTTGGACTTGAGGAATATCCCAACCTATAAATTTTGTCATAAATACAATATTTTCTTTGATGCAAACGATATACACGGAAAGTAAACCTTATCATTTTTTGTCATTGCTGAAGGTTGCCTCTGAGAGTAATGTGGGTTGCCTGGGTGACAGGAGCAACTAGCTGATTGACGTTGACACATCGCTGACATGACATTTTTGACAGTTGGCAGAGCATAAAATGACAAGAGACAGACTGAGGCTGGAAGAGCGAGCAATAAAGACTAAAGTAACACATGTTAATTAACGAATAACGATATTAAATGCGAATGATTAAGCAAGATCAACGTGTATTTGTTAATAAGCCATTCTCTAAGAAAATGTTTTGTTAGGGATGTCCAGAGCTTTCTTGGCGCAACCAGTAGGTATAACATATGAATAAATTTCCATGCCCCTCCTTAGAGCTCCTCTGCATCAGTTCAGATTCAGTTTCAAAAGAAAGCAAATCAGGACATGGTACTTTTGTAGCGTTTCGTTCCATTTCGAAGCACTTTCTACTCTGCATACGCTTTTCCTAGATCTTGCACCATTTTCCCATACAGTTTCGTCTCATGTGTAACACGAAGTTGTTTCCATAAAAGACTAGAATAGAATAGTAGTTACTAGTTTGTAGCTAGCGAAACTGTGAATACAAACTATACAAAAAGGAACGGAACCCATGACTACACTATTCATATACATGCATGTAGATTAAATAAGGGGTTAGGAAACTAGTTGAGGAATTTTCCTGTTTGGTTTAAAGAGCTCTCACAAACGCAAATTTAAATTTACAAGCATTAGCAAGTCGCACTCAGAGAGAGAAATATTATAAGAGGGATTGTTTAAATCCTTTGATAGTTTTTATTAAGTTTACTTGTATCCAGTGGCGTAGCCTGGAATTTTTAGAGGGGGGCGCTGCAAGTTTTATTACAAAAACAAATAGTTCAATTTATCTATATTAAAATGGTATTACATTACAAAAAGTCCATATTTTGATCAAAAAGGGGGGTGCTGCCTAAATATAATGTTATTATTTCTATAAGTGAATTTTCTTGATCTACAAATTATTCTAAGTTTAAGTAACAGTTTATTTGAAGAAGGCTATTTTCTAAACTGTAAATACGATTTGATTATTTTACTAGATTAAAATAGTCACATATGGAAATAGTCGATCTGAACTGTTTGCGATATTCCACTCTGAACTACTCAGAATAACTCCGAACTACACAGAATAGTTCCAAACTACTCCGAGTAGTTTAGAGTGGGTATATCTAAAGCCGCTAATATAGGAGTTCAAGGAGCAAGCAAGTGGAAGAAATAATCGTGTTTCGGTTTAAGTGAGAGGATAAGAGTCATATCGATATCGATTAAATTATAAAAGCATGAATGAAAAAATAATTAATTACATTTCGTTTAAAAAATTACGTTCCGGAACGATTTATCAAGAAGAACAGTACGTTTTTCATTCCGTGGACAATGGAGGACATCGTTGGCGTCGCTTAGACTTAATTTCAGTTTAATAAATTCTAACAGCTCGTCCGGAATTTTTAAACAAAAAAAAACGAAAGGGGACACACTATTATTCTATATAGAGAAGATATACAGCGAATCGAATTCAATTAAGCATTTTGATGTGCTTGCTTTATTTTTACTACAAATAATATTCACAAAAAATAAACTTTCTTTTTGTTTCTTATATTCTTATATTCAAAAATTTACACAAACAAAATACGCACAAACAGCAGGCTCAGAAACGAGTTTTTACGAACATTCATTACGTACGTTCGAAGTGTTACATAATGAAACTATTAAAGTCAATCGCACATGCCGAACTTAGCAACAACATTAGACTTTTTCAACCTCACTTAGTTACAATCGAACATCAAAGTGTCATGTTGCAGTTGTAGGTAGGTTATATCTCCTAATACGAGTGGAAAGATGCAATGCAAATTCGTTTGTAAATTTTCCGCTTCGTGCGCAAAAAGCAACTTCCAGTCTAATTACGTAATATACTATTTCACTTTATTTTCAATTTGCGCGCGCCCTCTGACAATACTTTACTAGTGAATTATAAATAAGTATTGATTGGTACCTTTTTGTTTATCTTTTCACATTTTGAAACGTTTTTCACTTAAAACTTTAAATCTTCAAAGCTGTATAGTAACTTTATCGCATGCAACTGAAATATATGTCAGAAAATCGATTAATTACAGTCCTCTCAATCTTCGCTTCTATAGTAAAAACCATCGTATTCTATGAAATGGCAGGCGATTTCTCACCGCACTCCAAGTTTTCATTCATTTTCCACGTGGAATTAAGTCTTTTAACGTCCGTCGGTTTCAATGACGTTGAAGCGACGGATTTCATGAGCACAGTATGTACTCACTCTCATGATTTTTTGCCGCGGGTTTGTGAAAAATTGCACTTGCGATTCGAGCCATTGAGCGAACCAACGAGTTGGTTTAATTACTAACGTAACGTGCATTTCAGGTTGCCCAGCACATTCGAAAATCTAAATGAACTCTTACATACCTATTAGTTCTACGGTGACAGTAGCTGTTTTCGATGTATCACTTTAAACTACTCTGGGCAGTTCCGGATGTGTTACGAATTACTCGGAGTTGCTTAGAGTGAAAGTAGCTATAGAAAACATTAATAATGAAAAAGAAAATAGAAAACAAACCATTGGCAATCACGAAGTCACTTGAACTTGAGAATTATGAGTTTTATCGACAAATTTTGAAGCTTTTGTAAAGATTTTCAATTTTTCACTTGAAAGTGATGCATTAATATATTCCATTTCGTGACAGTTATATTTTGGGTACAAAATATCGACTTCAGAACCAAATCTGTAACAAATTGCAATTAAGATAGCCCATTTGCATTCAATAGGAATAACTGATAGAGACAAAATGGATTTGCATAAATGCATAACTATAATACTCGGAAACACGAGAACAAATGAAAGTGCAATGATGTAATGTATGCTGATATATACATGAAGGTGGGTATGTATTAGAAAAGGGGTTCTCAAACTTTTGCGGGCCGAGACCCATTTTTGAAAATTATCATTTTTCGCGACCTATTCTCTAAAAATTCATAGTTTAGCTTCAGAAGAAACGCTCCCCGCTGTACTAAACAGTGTGTTCACATATATTCTTTTATGAATATTTGCGACCCACGCAAAATCGGTTTGCTCCCTACCCACCAGACTTTGAACTGCTGCATTAGAACTTTGTAGATACCTCTCAGATAAAGAATAGACTAGCTGCCGAGTAGCAACAATTTGCTTGGGTTCAACCCCATCCGCTCTGTTCCCAGCTTTTCTTCGGGCACGAACGGCCTATAATATAAGTCTCATGGTATCCCGAATCTCTACGATTACCAGATCCAGATCCCTCATTCTCACCAAATGTGACAGAGAGAACGCGGACAAGTGAGATGCTGGAGACAAAATCGCAGTTTTCACGTTTTTTTATGGTTCTCAGTACGAATAATTCGTCCGATTTGTTTCCATATATTATTACGCCGAGGTTAACAGAAGACAGGTGATCCTAACCTAACTTTTTAAAACGGGTGGGGTAAACACACAGGTTACTTTTTCCGGCTGCTGTCAAATTGTCCGAATATTCGGATGTTTCTTCCAATTATTTGCAACTGACAACGAGGCGTTACTTTACTCCTCAGAGGACGTTAACAAATTATGATAATTTGTTGACGTAAATATTTTAAGTTAAATTTAGCATTTTAGTACTATACCATTAATTGTATATTGTATTATGAATGGTCAGAGTGAAGACGCAGTACCTCTAAATTTTAATGTTAACGTGCCGGCTGTTTATTATCCGATGAGGAAAACGGACGTAATTAAGGGCGGCATTCGGTGCTGATGCTTTTTTTTTTCACCGTGGTGAGTGGTTTGCCGGGAAGTAGTGAGCTCTTTTCACTCGTGCGTGATTTTAATTACACGGATTTGTTCAAAGACAAGTGCTGGTTATAAATTATTTCTGTGTAAAACTACACGTTATTTCATATTTGATATTCTTAATAATATTATTTTTAATGTTTAAATAAATGTTAAGCTCGTGTAAGCATTCGTTTAAGCGCACTTGCCACAATTTTCATTAAAAAGAATTCTTTTTCTACACCTATTTAGTTATATGGTCATTATTAGCATTTTTTCAGTGATTAATGGTACCTA
This sequence comes from Liometoxenus newtonarum, assembly GCA_030264535.1. Lineage (NCBI taxonomy): Eukaryota > Metazoa > Arthropoda > Insecta > Coleoptera > Staphylinidae > Liometoxenus > Liometoxenus newtonarum. Next base: position 16,665 of record JARJEB010026130.1, read on the forward strand.
TAACTCGCTACCGTGACTTATGGATTTTCAGAAATCACGGCAATTAAATAACATTGATCGCTTATTAAAGTTCAACAAGATTTAACGAATTTGAAGTGACCGATCCAAGATTTCGAAAGAACCCGAAGAATTCCGACCATAACTAGATGTGAATCGCCCGCCATATTGTTTCACTTGTCAGTTAGTGCTCGTTCGTTGCTAGTGCAAGGTGTAGAAAAAACATAGTATTATATTCGCGATTATGGCCATTGTTCACGAAGATGATGTTAGAGCCCACGTGCCGCTAGTCGAGTGGTGCAACTCATCTGAGTAAACAATAGCTGTCTACTATAATAATAATAAATAGTTATAAGGATATGTAATTATTAAATGCTGCATATTGGGTTGCGAACTAATATAAAAATAATTGCCGAGCATTATTTCTTATTATTGTCAATAATAAGCATCACAAAAGTTTGAAATTTTGTACACATGATGTCCGAGGAGACATGAAGAATCGTAAAATAATACTCGCGGTGCATGTAACTGCCCCCTATCGGTAATAAACACGATTATTTTATCACATCTTTTTGAAATCAGAATTTCGTGTACGAGATCACACTCTTAAACGAAAATGATGGTTAACTTGTTATCTGTTAATATATTTGTATGTTTATCCGCGACGACAACGTAAAACAGCGATTATTATGTGTGTGTGCAGGCACATATGACTCACATTATCACCACTCGCGAATAATAAGCTTGACACGAGTCAATTATATGTAGGTCATAATTCCTCTAGAGGTTTTTTCTTACGTCAAGCAGAACGCTTGCCTGAATGCAATAATGAAATGTCACATTCTAAAACGTCATCTATTGAACTTAAGGTGCGTTCGGATTTTCAGAGAGAGTTGGGGTGTAGCTGGAGTAGTATTTCAGTGTATGAAGAATGCACCATTTGCCCTTTTTGGAATAACCAAAAGACTAAAAAGCCTTTAAAGTAAAAAGCTTAAATATAAAATATAGCCGAACTTGGAATAACCGAA
>JARJEB010026131.1:0-15029 GCA_030264535.1 Liometoxenus newtonarum
TTATTAATACGCTCGGGCTTTACTACACTCGGCTCGCTTCGCGTCGCCTCGTGTCGTAAACTTGCCCTCGCGTATAATAGCCTGCATTATAGGCTCATTGAATAATATACTATAACTAACCAGGGCTTGGAGGAACATTATTCGTGAAAAATATCAACATAATCCTTCAATTCGTTTGGCAGGAAATCAAGGACAAACATCCTTTCTTTCATTTAAGACATATACCATTGTCAGGGTATTAGAAGTGAAATTGTCAAACAATTGTAAATAATGATAAAAAAAATAAACTGCCCTTGATAAATACCAGAATGAATCTTTCGGAAGCAGCTAACAATTAATCTTTACTCTTTATCTATTTTCTGCAACATACAAAATTTCTTTTCGTCCATTCCATTTTCCATTTTCTTTTCGTTTTCGTCCGGTTGTTGTTATAAAAAATGTTCATCATGAAACATGTAGGCAAACACTATGTATACCCATTTCCTCAGTGTATAAAAAATCACTTTTCATTAACTTATCATTGAAATAATCGACGGAAGCCCAATTTCTCGTTCAGTTTGCATGAGTTTGAAGCGTAAACAAAAAAGCGACGAGAATGAAACGTCGATTTCGATTTGGAGGGTGCGTCGCTGATAACAGGGATGTGTTCCGACATTGACAGGCATTGCCATTATACGACCAAACCAAAAAAAAAACACTGATTACACATACTAAAGCCATAAAGAATTGCATTGGTATTGTCCGAGTAGAAGTTGTTTAAAGAAGACAATACCAATGCTATTCAATAGTTTGTTGTGAAGAGTGAAAATTGAAGAATTTAGTTGTTGAAAACTTATTTCTTTACGACGTTATACAAAGAGAAGCGACCGACGTTTGTCGTTGTTATGGTGTCATTGTAATAGAAGCTGGTTTAATATTTAGCAATAACACATCAAACGAGTTGTTGATGTGAATGTTGGTTGTGGATAACACAATATGTGCCATTTTCCTCCTTGCTGTGCTTTGTTGCTTTTCGAATCATCAATTTTGCATTACCGCACCAACTCAACTCAACTCAACGCAACTCAACTCAACAACCAACAAACATTTCACGATGTTGTTGCAAATAATGTACTTGGTTCTCTTCGCCGAACGCACGTTACGATTACGTTTTTTTTTTTAAATATATTTTGCACTTTGAGCGAGGAATCTACAAAGGGTGTCTAAAAATAAAACATAAATTAAATCATGAGCAGAATAAATAAATAAATTAAAAACAAAACAGAACACCGAGTTTTCTTTAAAATGGCTTAAAAAACAAAATAAAAGTTTAAAGTGCTGATTGATTATTTAGGGGTAGGTAAATACACTTAGTATGTCATCGTTATTTGTTTCGTTTTATTCGATTGTGGAAGATATGCCGACGAAATGAATTTCTAATCTTCAAAAGAAGCTTTCTCACGTTACGTTTTTATTATGTGAGTATTGTTACCAACAATATTGTTATCAAACTACCCTTGGCATAATTCCAATTGTGAAATATCGGTTTCACCATTTTCCATCGCAAGACAACGTCTCAAGACCATTTTTCAATCGATAAATTCAAGATTATTATGGCATTTTCAAGATACACGCATCTGAAATCAATTGTTTTGTTTCATATTAATAATTATTGACGTATCCACAGGGTATTAGAAGTGTGAAATGTATACAGGACATATTTGATATCGTACACACATATCTACTGATTCCTTTTGAGCTTTTCCTATATAGGTACGTGCTTGGAGTGTCGCATCGTTTCGTTTTTCGTTCTCGTTCGCGTTTCTCGAAATTGAAAAACGGAAACATTTTTTATGCGTAAACGACATACTTTTCTCACCTCTTTTTCATCCCCCATTTCCAATCTCTTATTCACCTACTTTCACCATCATTTTCAATGCAGACTCTCAACGCGTTTACGCTTTCGAAACTTTTAGTGTAGGTATAGGAATCGCAATTTCAACGCGTTTATTTAATTGTGCGTAAAGTCGCACATTTTTTAGGCTTTTCTTTAAAATAAAATATAATTTTCACCTTTTATTTCACACACTTGTACATTAACGTTAAACGTTTTTGGTACCGTCGCGCTGGAAGAATGTAATCGAAAGCAATATCTCTTATTCTTTAAGGATTCTTCGTATTTCCTTCGTCCTTTTATGTCGTATTGTAGTAATCGTTAGAATGTGAGTAGCGGTTTTGTCCAAAAGCGTCGCGAGTGCTTTTGATTGATGCAAGACGATTCTTTTTCTCCACTTCTTTCGCTTTTTTTCGCGTTCTTTCGAAAGCAGATTGTTTTTCTTTCTGCTTTGCTTCCTTTCATTGAATCTATACACAAATTCATGTGGGATGCACATACAGAGTGATTTTCCAAGAATCCAAGAAGAGGAAATTTTCAATTTCTATGTAACATGAAACACTCAATTTGTTCGGGAGGCGAAAACGCGAGTAACGAAATGAAAAAGCGACTGACAAAAACGACACTCAGAAAACGTCTTCTCCTTTTTCTACCATCTACGATGGTATTAAGTACTTTGCAAAACAAAAATCCATTGACAGAAACATGGAATCTACCCTGGCCTTGTAGTATCCACAATTCAACATTGCATTTAATAAACAGTCTTATGAAAAGTCCAGTGTATATGTTTCCACACAGAATGCCAAAAACGGACTAAGATTAATAATTTTCTAGCTTTCTTTTCAAATTCTATCCTACATAATCCTTTCACTTTTTGCCATCATACCTATCAAAATATAAGGCGAATGGAAACAAAAGGACGAACAATGTGGGATTCATTTTTTAATCATTTTGTTTCCCCGAAATATTTTCTATTCAGTTGAGTATAAATTCACAGGCCCGATAATTAAAGAGTTGAGTATATTTAGTAATCAGCGAATCCAATTTTAGAATTAATTATTATAGAGCAGATTGATGTAATAATGAAATAACAATGCATTTGTTTGCATATTCTCAATAATTCAATAATCGAAAAGTCAATTTTTCGTATTAAAATGCTTCAATTAAATTTTATTTAATTTTTACCATATTACATAATTATCAACTTTTAATTTGATAAAGGAGCAAGTATTATATTTTTAAACATGCAATTTCAGTAAATGGCCCAATCGAGGCGACTTGCATCTCGCCATTTAATTTTATGAATCCGCAACCACTTTTAAAAAATTACCCCATAACTATCTCGTTTCTTTTATGACATGCAAGTACTCAGAGTGGGAGAAAATGTCGCAAAAGTAAACGCTCCAGCAACCATCCATCCTACACCACTCAGTCATTTCTTTTTATATTTTACATAAACATTAGCATTGTGGTTTAATGCATTGTAAATAATTAAATTTATTTACTGATAACAAATTACAAATTTAAATAAAATATTAAAACCACTTCGAAACACAACATTTTCCTTTCGTTCATTTTGTTAATGAAACAAGAAGCAGAATTCATCTTGTTTTATGTACAAAACTGTGAAGAAATAAAAGTTTTTCCATTTCTTGAAAGAATATCCCAAAGCTTTGGGAAATAGAAAATTTGCTTCCTCAAGAGTTTAGCATTGCAGTTGCATTTACAAAAAGCTCTGCTGCAAAGATCAAGTGAATGAAAGACTTTTCACAAACATCGCTTTGCTTCTACAAGTACAACGCCGAGCCATTTCCCATTCGTCCTGCACATACTTCGCTGATAAACTACTGATGGCGTGATAGGGAAATGTGAAGCTTTAGTTTAAAGTTCGTTCCCAGAGTCAGACTCACAAGAGCTCCCTGGTTTTATAAGCCAGTAAACTAATACTCTATCGAACTATTCCACCCTCTCATGTGCTCCATCTCCATTTGATTATTCGCAATTCGTTACATCCGATCTGTTATTCCATCACGTGCTTAAACATATCATCAAAGAGCTTCTGAGTGCACTCACAATTATTCTGGTGCAAATAATCACTTAGAAAATGAACAATTACGATTGTCGTCCTGCGTAAAAACTATATATTCAAATAATTAAATCATTAGCAATGCAATGAGTTAGATATAGAAAGCGAAACTCGTGTATTGTCTTTGAGCCTTTTGTAGTTTCAATCAAAACTTAAGCTGACTAAGTATCAATTGTGTACACTTGAAACTCGAGCACTGAACGCTTCTGAAACGATTTGAATGTTCGTCTTCGTTCCATATTCTATATCTTTTGTCTTATCACTAATTGCTTTTTCGCACTTTAACCTAATAGCCTTTAATTACCTTGCGAATTTTCTTTAATAGTTCCGTGTTGTTGTGTTTGTTGTGAAAGGATAGAAAATGGCAACAACAAAATAATTAGGCTTCCAACTTGCTAATGTTAAGGAAAGTAGAAACGTAATTATGTTAATAGTTTCTTTTTGTATTAAAAATTGTCGAAAGTCATTTTACTAAAAATATCATATATTTAAACAATTTGACATGCATGGTAACTGTTTAAAAGATTTAAATATATATATTTTTGAAAATCTGTGAAAGTTGTTAATTTACAAAAATATAAAAGTATTTTATTATACTTACCGAACACTTAATTTTCCCGGAACATGTTTTTGAATGTATAAACAAATGAGGAAATATCATACGTCAGAAAGGATAAATGAAAACGCAATTAGTCTTCCTATGATATGTAAATGTTTATCCTGTTCTTAATGAACAGCAAATACAATGCTCAACCAAATATTTGTTCAAAACATTTGTGTTTTTCCACTTATTAGAATCACTCATATAAAAAAAATCGGTACGCGTCACAACGTACAATTTTCCGATCTCTGCATACTTTTAGGAATTTTCGTTAAAATATTTGAAAATATTCAATCGAAATTTAAAATTTATTAAAGAAGAAAGAACTAGCAAGTAGGTAACCAAACTCTTTCTGCCACAAAAATAAAATGTAAGTTTCATTTTCCACTCGTTCTACTTCTGCTTCCAACAAGTTCATAATATCCTTCGCATAACATGTTCCTACTTATGCAATATTCATATACATTTTGTATGAAAATTTCCACCTTTTTCCAGCACGCCAGCAACACGACACACCTGATTCTAACTACAATATGAATATGGACAACTACACACGATAATGTCTTTGAATGTAAAATTTTAATGATTTTCATGAATATTCACGACCATTTGTACATACTACATTTACAATAAAGTGATATGCCCTGAAGCTGTAGCTGTATGTACATACAACCCTGCTATGAAGAAACCCTTTTTGCATTTCATTAACTCATAGTTAGAACGACAACATCAACTTTTCCTCAATGCCGAGTTTAGTTGAAGGGTTCACCTGCCAAACAAACAACCCATGAATATGGATGTAGCTATATGTTATAATAGGAATAAGTTTAGTCCTGATTTGTTGACACTTTCAAATTTTCATTTGACTTAATTATTTTATCCGTTATCACAATGATTTGTTTGTAACTATTTATATAAACTTGAAGAAAACAAAGTATATTTTAAAAACACCAAATTGTTTTACTTTAGTTTACTTTAGAGAAATTGTTAGTAAATATTTATTAGTCCTTTTTTACGTCGTAATTCCCTGCGCTTAATTGAGATAAATTGCTGGATTGTCATTCGTTTGCACGAAATAAACACCTTTCCTCGACAGGCATACCTTTATGTGCACAAGTACAACGAACTCTAAACATTACTCGAACCTATTTTCATTCTGAAGACTGCTGGTTCGCGCGTATATCACCTCCAAAACATAACACTGTGTGTGGTCTACATAAAATTCACCTGAAAGGACCCATTGTATACCTAGACCTAAATTTAGGTACAAAGCATTCACACAACAAGAAGCTGAAGAACAATGACGAGTACCGAATACGTTACAGTTTTGCTTTTCACGTTCAAATTGAAATTTAAAGCTTTTGAAAAGAACGAATAATGTGGAGCTAAATATTTTTATGTTAAGTATTTAATTATCTCTTTATATTTTAACTGCCATTTTAGTTTTGTTGTGGCTTTAACATCCACGTAGGCAAAAGCGTCCAGAGAAAAATCAGCACGACAGAACCTGAAAGTTGAGCTTAATGTTTGTGGAAGTAGGAGAGCATGGAGAGAGAAAATGTGTACAGCGAGAGGGATAATGGCTTTCGCAAATGTGATAAAGCGGAATAAATCTATTTCAAAAATCTCGGACGACGTACGTTCGCTCAACCTTTTTTCTTTCGCCTATTGCTGAATGTGCGTTTAGGTATGGCAATATGTATGAAAATGGAAAATGGAAATGGGAAAAATACGTGCTTTTAGATGAATGGCATAATTTCAACGGAAAATCGCAATTTATAATTTTGTTTTTATTCCTGCGTGCGTTTAACCCTGTACGCAGCCACATCGGCAAAAAGATAAATCCACATTTGAGTGATAAAAAAGTTCAAAGTCAAAATAATGAGAGGGAAATTTGGCTAGTGAAAGTCCTGTTTTGATTATATCAGTCTATACGTATATTTAATTTCGTTATTATTCCAGAACAAACACAGATAATCCTATATTTATACACAATTAATACACTTTCACTGCAAGTTTATTCGAGAAAGTGCAGTAGCACAAGTTCTACTTTATGTCACTTGTAATTAAATTAAAACCCGTAAATCGATTTTCTCGACGTACTCACTTCATCAGGGAAGCTTGAATATACATGACTACACTCGAGGGAAATAAGAGTAATCATCGCGTTCTTCTATACTAACTTGCTCATTTACAACTATTTTCTTTCTTTACAATTTCCAACTATCTCCAATTATTACAACTTACACTTGACGTTTTCTTTATTTAGAAAATGTATAGTGATAAGTAATTGTCGTTTAAATTTGTATAAATTAGCAGTTTTTCACTTTCACAAGTGACGAACAAGGAGCTGCAAAAAATAACAAATGAATGAATGGGCAGGCAAATAAGAAAGATTTTTCGTTGGAAAATTTGTTTTCGACTTGTTTTAAGAAAATAAAAGCTTGTCTGTAAAGCTCTCTGAGTGGTACACCCAACAATATTGGTTAATGTGGCGTTCTAATTTCATTTATAAAGCATGTCACTCGTTATACACGTTACTGTGCAAATTACAACTCCGACGAGCTTCACTTTATTTTATATCCTTTTAGCGACGTTTGCCAAAAGTTTTCTTCAAATTGTGTGACGCTGAATATTTAAACAGTTTTTCACTAACCCGGCAACCACAAGCATTCAAACAGATTCTCGTTCGAGTCCTATCGAATAAATAGTCTCTCGCCTTTCACTGCATAATGCTTCTCAGTTTTCTTCCATTCACATTTTACCATTTTTACTGGTGATTGATGTTTCTTTCGTATAAATTAAGTAAAAAAGTTAATTAGTTATTAATTATATTTCTCGTTTTTGCGTCGCTGAGAAAAAAACAAATATGTTTTTCCAATTCTCTCGGTGGAGTTGACCGCACGAAAAACGAATATTGGCAAAATACAAATTCGAATGGGGAATTAATGCGATTTTGAACCTAGAACGAAAGAGTGCCTGGGAATAACAACAATAACAAAAGTAAGCTATTCGCTTCGTATTATTGGAACCAAAACCAGTGGGACCCAAAACGGTGGACTTTTGTCACATTTACATTTATATGCGTTTTGTGTTTGTGCAACTGTAAAACAGCAATAACTTTGACAAACATGGACAAATAGAAAATCACATATACAATGTGTTTCCTTTAAATAGAAATTTCGTTTAAAAAATCTTAGCTATTTTGCAAACATTCAGTATATGCACGAATACACTAATTGATATTAAAATGGAAATACTGCGTCCAAGTGATGCATTGTTTTGATGGTGTGCATATTGCTAAATACGATGAGGATGTTTGAACCATGCAGAGGTTAAACGTTCTCACCAACATCACCAACTCCGGCACGGCCCTCAGGCGTCCCATTCGATGGTTATTTTCGCATTAGGCTGGCAAATCTCCGTGTCAAATCAATTTCGTATTTCTGCGTTCTACTAATACCAATGCAATTAGATAGGTACGGTAGATACATGCGAGTAGAAAACATGCAGAAGAGGAAAATTATTATTTAAACAAAATAATAAATCGCATTTTCCTAAGGTTAGGAGCAAAATTAGATACAATGAACGTAACGTAACGTAAGGTTTTGTCCTTGTTACTGCTTTGATGATATTATACAGAAAGATTTTAAAAATAGGAAAACCAACTGTGGAAAACTTTAAATTTTTCTCAATTGGTTAGTTTTTCCAGGCACGTATCCTATTTCTTGTGGTTCATTTCACGTATGTAGAAACTTCGGAATAAAATAACTGTGCTTGCAGCAATGTGTAAGCGAAGCAAACACAAATGAGTTGTACAAATATGATTCCGACCTGACCGTAGATAACGATGCGAAACTAAAACTAGAACCACACTCAACTCCTATACTTACGCAGAATTGGAACGGAATGGAGAAAATGTAGTTCACGTTCATTCAGCAGTGCTATTTTCATTCGCAAATGTAAATATTGCCAGCGCCCAGCGCAGGAAGCAAGGAGGAGCATAACAAATACGGAATATAAGTAAATGTTCAGTTAGTAATGACAGGATTCGTGGAAAATTTCTGAAGATTATTGTTTTACACATTTTTCAAGAGTACTTGCAAATTTTTTGTTCAAGCAAAAGAAATATACATATAAATAATTTGTTTGTCTGCAATATTTTCTTGCGGTGAATTTAAAACAATATCTGATTGAACATTGTTCGAACACTGTGTGTTTGTGTGTGTGTGTGTGTGTAACACCAGGATAGAAAGCAGTATAAGTTGTTAGGGGTTGAAATAGTATATTATTAATAGATGTCGGGGTCGAGTAGGGTGTAGGGTTGGAATTAGAGATCTATTGCACATTCAGTGAGTATTTGATTACAGTTTATGCTCAAGCTGGCTTTGCACCAACACCATTCGCATTATACAGAGTGATTCTGAATAATTGATAATTGCTTGGGGTAATAAACAAAAATAGGATATGTGTTAATTGTAGAGGAGACACCTAGTTGTCTATAATTTAAACTCGCTCTGTACATCCACATGAACATGTAACATTGATTCGAGTAACATGCATGTCGATTGTGAAATGGAATATTTGAATTTCGACGCAGTTTAGGTAAACAGTTTGCAGTTAGACACTCCTAGAATGTCTACTTATGCCAGTTGTCAAAGTACAGGTATATCATGCTAGAGGGATGGGGTAGACAAGTTTAAGAATTATACTTGACTATCTAAAATTGTGAAAATTGTGAAAATCTTGAAAATATCTAAATTTGGTATTTCAAAATTTTTTTAAAATTAAATATAAACGCACAAAAGTATTTTTCAATGTAATTATTTATTTTCGTAAAATATAATTTTTGGCAATAAAAATGAATTTTCACATTTAGGACCTGCTTTGTAAATATTAATCAAATATATTCTCAAACATATATTTTTAATCGGTGTGTTTACAAATTCAAACAAAATATTACAATAAAATAAAAAGATCCAATTAAATTTGAACAACGGGATCATCCTTCATAATGAATTTAATGGAAAATATCGAAAATATTTTTTTTCACATTTATATCAACTAACTCGAGGAAAAATGAATGGACGTAAAGAGGACAACTATGTGGTTTTCGGTTATACAATAAAGTACAACAAAACTAATCAATTTTATTGTTGGCATCGAAAAGCTTTCCAATAAAAGTTTTGGCAATTTTTGAAAACTTTTCCAACTATACAAAGTCAACAGCCAGCCTATCAGGTAGCCCAGTTCCCACAATCTTCCCAATTTTGTTCGATTTATCTTTTACAGGTGGGCGTCTTGCACAAAAACCAGCGGAAAAACTATTTACTACGACACTGGAAACAATTTGTCACACCGAAAAATGATTTTCATATAAATACGAAACAAAATTTCGTCCTGTTCTATTGTTCTGAATATACCTATATTGGTTCTTCGCTCTTTTATGATGTTTTCGAACTCATGATGATTCAACATAAATATAAAACGCATCCCTTGTTTCAAATGAATTTATGAATTTTGCGCAAACGTGAAACGTGGCAGAGAAATCGACTGAAAAGCGAAATGAAAAAGACATACAAATTGAACATACATATTGTAAAAGCGAATGCAAATTCGAAGGAATGAATAGATGAATGAAATTTGTGAATAAAAGCTTTCCGCTTTGATGCTGTGGCATCAAATACTCTTTCGAGTTATTTTGTAACAAAAAAACAGGATGGATAACATACAGTAAGTAAACTTTATGTATTCTTATTTATAAATTATGTAAATGTAGGTGAAATAAGTGTTTGTTTTTAATTTTACGATGATCTTTTGTACAAATTTTTGGTGGGGAACGAAAATGTTGGTAAAGATTTAAAAATCAATTTAAAATTATAACATTTTTAATTTTCAAAAAAATAGTGTCAACATTGTTTGAACAATGAGATACGATAACATGTACGCAATAATGGGAAATCGTAAAAATGCAACTTTAGAGTTTTCCTCTCATTACAAGAACTAAGCCCATGGGAATGAAACTTATAAATCCAGTGCTTTGCATTGCATAGTCACACAATGTGTCTGTCTATCTATAAACCGTAGTACTGTTACGTGTTCCACTGCAACATAAAATGAAACAGAGACGAGAGGTTGTTGAACAAGAAGTATAACGCATAAACTTTTCTGCTACGTTCGTGCTGTGCACGTTTCACATTTGTACTTTACGAAAATGTGTCAAACTAATGTCACTGACGTTACACTGTGGGAAAAAACCATTCCGGCATAATCAACAGTCAAATTAGCAGAGAACGAGAAACGAAAGACGAGGAGTCGCAACCAACAGGAATATAACAGGGGAGTAAAAGCATTTATGATAGTTCCCTTAACTCCTTGGCTTCCTACACATTCTCTGCAGGAATAAACTGACTTTGAAAAGTTGCTAAAGTACAGTAGAGTGGCTGGTAAAGTGCTGTGCAAAGTGTATGAGGGGTAAAGTACAGTTACAACTACGCGCAAATGCTTTCTTTACTGCTGGAATTTTGCGAATAAATCTTGCAGGATTAAAAATTAAAAGCTCGCCTAGCCGCCTGGACGCATCACATGTCCATGGAGTCTGTGCATTTTTGCACGTGTCTTCCTACAACAATCGACTGGGGAGATGATTATCGCTGTCGTTGCATCATGCGCCTGCAAAGTTGAAACTTTAAACAAGTCCTGCATGTACTCATGATTGCATTAGACGGACATGTGTGAGTGACTGTTTAAGGGTGTTACATAAGCTTAGAAGTTTATAAAGCACAAAACGAGGATTTCAGTAATATCACGTGCGAAAGCCTGCAAGGCTGAAATGACGGAATTTCAACGTGGCTTCGTGCTAATTTGCATCTCTCTCTCTCTCTCTCTTTATGTCCCTATCTTGGTTCCGGTCGAGGAGCTAGTTCGTTCGAATAGGAAAATCGAGCAAAGAACAAGCTCAAGGCAAAGTGTTAAACTGATGCTGATGCAGAGAGAGTTGGAGTCGTTGGAGTTCACGATATATGCCTCGCGGAGCTTTCCATTTGGGCCGCAAAGGCACGAGCAGAACCGAGCCGTATAATAGCGGTTTAATCTCCAGAACCGTGTCATAAATTTATTAAAATGTATTAAATGAAATGATATCTGAGTTATGACCGTGAACGAATTAATGACCCGCTAGCTAATTTATTCTCCCCCATACCTACACGCAGGAAAATCCATCGATAACACGCTTTTTAATTAGAATTTTATTATTTAGTTTATGTGAGGAATTTCCATAGAAATTGATAGTGGCCTGCATAAACTTTTTATTTCTCGACCATACCGAAGGTATATGGAAAGGAAAGATATGTAATCGGTCAAAATATCGAAGTCGGGTTTTTGAAGGATCTCCGCGAATCTCGCTTCCCAGACTCCGAAAAACTGATTTTTGGAGTCATGTTCGTGTCTCGTGTGTCGGCAAATTAAGCAAAAGGTACACAGACAAAACTTGGTGTGTGGTTATATAGAGCTTGGTGTAAATATAAATTAAATTGGTCGGTAAAGAAGGGGACTTTACTTGAATGTCAAAACATTAATTTGCATATAACTGGCAAAATATTGCATCTAGGCAAGAACAAAAAATATATTCTTGTAGCGCTTTCAATTGTCTATATTTCAGTTCCTATAGAATTTTTTCGTCGGATACATAGTTTGTGAGATATTAATTCGTAAACTTTCGTATTAGTAACAATCACAAAACAATTTGAATAGAATATGCGCATGGTTACCATAGCGACTCCCTAACATTCTCTAAACAGTTAAAATCAACAAATATAACGGATGAAGTATATGAAGATTAGATTAGCTTATACGAGATATGTAATATACAGGGTATTTTAAATATTCAGTATATTGGGTCTTTCAAATATGTTCTTTTATTTTCAAATTATTATTTATTTAATTAATTATAAAAATTGGTGCGTTAAATTCGCAGCGCACAACTTCCCGACCATATACAGTAAGATTTCGTAGAAGTCGTCAATTGTAAAAGCAATTTTGACCGGAAAGTGGAAATTGCACAGAAATGTAGTGATACAAAAACATAATCAATCTCATTTCCACTTTCCTATCAAAATTACTTTTACAAATGACGACTTCCACGAAGTCATACTGTATATGGTCGGAAAGTTGTGCGCTTCGAATTTAACGCACCGATTTTTCCGGTTACATTACTTTCCTATACCTATATACCTTCGGTGTATGGTCGGAAAGCAAAAATCTCATTGATCTGATGTCTGGGAAACTCGTAACTAAAAGCCGGAAAATTTGGTTACATAAAGTAAAATCACATTTTCCTCTTGTTTGATAAATATTCGGACACAACAATCTATAAATTTTAGAAGAAAAATAAAGAAAATTTACATATTCGTATTTATTTTTTTCTCAATTTTAACAATATTAATGGTTCCAGCCAATTCTTAGATAAAATCTAAAATGTAAGGTTATAATAGGTACGTATACTTAATAAGTTATAATTAAACTTTAGCATAACGAAGTTATTTAAATTAAAAATGTTCATTTACATGATATTTTGTGAAAAGGGTCAGACATTTCAATTAATTTTTTTGATTTCATGTGATTTCATTTCTTTCTCTGCATAATTCATCGTATATTATCACTGATGTTGTAATATTCGCTTTGCAGATTCATCTGAATCCGATAGTTGACCATCTTGCCCATCGATGACATCTTTCTGGAAGAATCTCTGATACAGTGACGATCTTGATTTAGCCAACCAATCTTTTTCCAACGAAAATGGCAAACCACTCGACAATTCGCTTCGTTTCTTCAAATAGTTGAAACAGCATGTCTTGAAGACTCGTGTGCCACAAGAAATCATGCATTCCTTACCGCATGAACCGCACGATCGCAAATCTCGTGAAGCAAATGCTCCAGCAACTGTGATGAGAAAATAAATTTATTTCCAGCAAAAACACGAAAATTCCAAAAAGAAATAGGGGAAATAATATTTGGAGAGTGTAGGTTACATAGAAAGGTAAACAAACATAAACAAAATTGGTAAGTATAATAATGCGACTCACCTACTATCATCACAACTATAAATAAGGATGCCTTCATTCTCTATTTCTTTTATGTAGTTCTATATCGTTTATATCGACGAGACGAGCCTGCAATTGAAGTGGTTGACACTTTCTCAGCTTTCTTCGGAGATTTGCAGCTTCATACGAAGCGTTGCTCTTTTATATGAAAGCGAATACCCATTATTTCATCCTCATAAAAGTAACTCGTGGTGGGAAATTTAGCAAAGCACTTTTCCCGCACGTAAACTTTATTTTTATCTAATCGTTGATGATAAGCCGATCACATCACTTGTCGGCTTTCGCTCGAATCTTCAAAGCGAAACTTTACCTATTTGACTATAAATTAGTTTAACTTTGCTCTCTAGTATAAGTATCATTTATTTTAGCATACTTATTGGATAAAATGAAAATCGTACATTAGATTTTTGCATTTTAAGTATAAAATGGAAATTGAGATATCAACCCGAGTCGATGTATTGGATTTATTAAAAATGCATTAGACGCCGTCGAGGAAAACTCCAAATATAGTAAAAAATTCTACCAACGCGCTCTTATCATTTTTAATCTCCTTTGATGTCGGCGCAATATTCCGATTTTTGCGATGTCAATATGTGTGCGTGTGTCTGATGAATTCAATAAATGTTTGTTGCTGATGCGTGAGTGACAGACATTTTCACCAGTGGATATAATGTGTTTTCTAATATTGCTTTTTAGTTCTAATATTTTCCCTTTATGGTTTTGTTTTCGCTTTTTGAAGCACAATGTATGCATTTCATATACAGTGTGTATTCATACATATCACTTTAAATTGGTATATAGGTATATAATTATGACCTCGAACTACAGGTTTCTTGGTCCTTCGATGAACAACAAGAATGGTGTATTAAATTTAACTTAGCAATATTTTTTGGATTAACACTATTTTTTTGCGAAAAATATTTTTTTTATACACAGCTACCCAATTTATGTGTCATTATTTCATTATAAATAATTATTGTATTACAGTGACATATCCACGGCTCTATGGCATTATGGACTTATAATCCCATGGATACGTGTTTATTATTCATAATGCCATCGATACCAAACATAGTATTAAACGCGCATGTATCTAACAATCGGAACAGCTGATTTGGAGGTTATATTGGTTAAATGTCATCGCAAAACAGCAGTTTCATCACTTTCATAATTTACGGTGGAAATCGTCGGTCCATGACTATCCAATTATGTCTCAATTATTAAAGTGACATATCCATGGCATTATGGGCTCATAATCCCATGGATACGTGTTTTCTATTCATAATGACATCGATACCAAACATAGTCAGCTGTTTCGTCACTTTCATAATTTACGTTGGAGATCGTTGATTCGTTCATAAAAGTGAT